>SHCU01000195.1:52722-64124 GCA_004307685.1 Ceratina australensis | reverse complement strand
TATAATGTTAAGAATTATATTATGAGAAATATTTCAATATAATTTTAAGAATTATATTATGAGAAATATCTTAATATAATTTGAAGAAAAATTATAATCTACTCATTAAAAACTTCAATGTACTCAGAGAACAGCGTTGTCTGTTACTCATTGCATTTACGCAATTCGCGTTGAATTCTGCTGCACAGAAAAAACAGCCCCGCGCAAAATTCTGCCGTACCTAAGAGGTTAATATACCCTGCTCGAACCATTTTCGAATAGTTTTGCCATCGAAATCCGAAGGAAATATTTTTGATCGGGAGTTTACGATCGGAGTTCGTTCCTCGAGGGGGAGAAGGCGACGGCGGAGGCCGAACATGGAAGACCGCCGGTCCGTTTCTGGAAGAAGTATCCTCGAGATCGGTTAAAATTGGAAAGGTCCTCGCGCACGGGGTCAATTCATCGTTGAAGAGGCTATTCTTGACGCGAAATTGCCTGAAATTGGTTTACACGGACACGGCCGGCACGTCAGAAATTGATTCGCGCTCACCCCCTCTCCGTGGGACCACCCTATGGGATACCGAACGCGTTTAATTTTTCTGCTCGGCTACGTTTATTCCCCGTAGACCTGCCCCATTGAGAGGAACGACGGGTGGAAGCCTCGATCGGTTCGCTCGCGAGGAAAAGAAAGACGCGTTAATCAAGAAGATTTCAACGTCTCGTGAAACGAATATAATTTGGAAATGATAATGACGTCCGAGGTCGGTAATAAATCCGTCATCGTGGAATTTTCACGGGATCTTGCCAATTTCCTCGCACCTCCGCCTTTTTCGAACCGTGAAGAACGGAAGAAGAGGAAGAAGTAGCTCGCTCGAACCGAGGAACGAATTCGGGGGTGACTCGACGTAACGTCTTTAATTCGGCAGTCGTCGAAGACGCCTCTGCTCTTTCGTCTCCGGATCGAATTATCTTGGGGAATGAGAAAAATTAATAAAATGAATCAACGGCCGTCGCCGCTGTGGGGGATCTACTCTCCGTGTTCGCCGGCTGAAATTAGCTAAACGGATTCTTTCCCGACTCGACTGTCTTTTTACCAATTTCAAATCGCGTCTAATTATAAATAATTACCAGTGAATTCCAACTTCCGCAGTTCTCGTTGGTTACATACTTCGTAAAAACTGTTCATTAAGGTAGATCCGCAGGATTTTTCGAAAAAGTTTAACACTCTGACGTCCGCACGTTTCGGAAAAAGAGTTGCGCTTGCCGCCGGAACATTTTGTCAGTTTTGTGTAAAATTGGCAGACTTCATCTAATGAAAATTCTTCTGTTGGTTTATGGACGACTAGAAATTTATATTGGAAATGGTCTGCGATGGTTTTAATCTTGACCAATCGGTCTTGACATTTTTCGCTATCGCTGAAACGTCAGTATCTCCAAATTTGACGGAATCTATTTCTTGGCATGACTCTTTCAAAAATTAGTGTGCTTGTTAATCGGTACTCATCTTTTTCTGGCCTTTTTACTAATCCCATCAGAATTATTAAAGCGATATACGTTTTCATCTCCTCAACGTCTGTATCCATCCACTTCCTATGTTTACTTTCTTCTATATCAATTTGGCTCGTGAACTCACGTTTACAGATTCGGACAACTATTCTGAATTCACTACTGCTTATGTGTGAGTTCCCTAGCGAAACAATGTCAGAATCTGACAGCATTAATGCCAGACCGAGCACTGAAAAAATGAGGCCAAAAAGATGATAGATTTATTATTATTTTTGAATATTGTTCCGCTAGGGAACTCACAGGTAAGCAGTAGTGGGTTCAGAATAATTGTCCGAATCTGTACGTGACTTCGGCCGTCAAAATGTTAACCCTTTGCACTCGAGAGGTGACTCTCAGTCACCATCTGTTTTATAAAATAATAGTTATATAGGTAAATAATTACTGCTTCAACATATCATAGATTGAATTAAAATTCATTATTATAAAATGCGTATACACATTAATTTAAGAAATGCAGAAAGAAAAAATTATTAATAATTAACACATTAATTTGCATGTAAGAAATTCACGAAATACTGGTGGAAATATTCTTCGAGTGCAAAGGGTTAAGACACGTTATAGAAAACTGTGTTTAATAGAAAACGTAGGAATTTTGTATATTTTTCGATGCGAAAGTTGAACGATCTCGCCGTTCCCCGTACCCCGAGCCACGTTCGTTAGAGATCGATCTTCCCGGTAACTCGACCCTCGTTTACGAGCTCGTTAAGGGAACACCCGGTATATCGAGGGATAAACGCGGCCGGGTGATGTAACGCAACACTGTACATTCCTGATCCTGATCCTTAAATGAGACGTATCTCCTGGACGCGACTCGTATGTACTACCTGCACACTACCTACCTGCCTGCTCGCAACGAGCTGCACGCCCGTACGACGCGTATTATGCCACGGAGAAGTATCGAGTGACCCCGTGTATAAATCCTTCCTCGCACGAACGAGCAGAATTATATCCGACCCCGGGTACTTAGCGCGAAAATACCATCTTTCGCGCGACTATCCTCGATCGCGAATTTCATTCGTCGAAATCAATTCGTCAAATTAATACGTTTTTTATCCGAAGAGAATGGCGCGTGAGTATATTATGAAATTTTTATCGATGAATAACGATCTCATAGCCGCCGTTCGTACCGGCAGAAGGACCAAACTTTCAGGGACGATCGAATATTTGATGGCTCGGACCGTGCAGAAACGTCGATCCGAGCGATAAGGGGAACTATACGTGTATCGGGAAACGGTATTATAGTCGCGAGCGATAAGCCCGAAGCGTTGAACAAAAAAAAAACAGGAATTGCGGAAAAGTAACTGCAGGATCGATACGCGAGAGGGTCGACTTCTCGTCACGCGATTCGCGAATTATTCTCCCGGTGGTAATGGAAGCGGAGGACGATGATACGAGCCCGAAGTCCCGTTTCGATCTTCCCGCTAGCGGAATCGACGCGATGATTTTTACATTTGAATCTCGACAATGACGACGATACGTCCCGGGGCTATGAAAACGTTACCCCTATCGCGGCGCAATGATATCCCCCTAGTCGGTCACTGGAGCATGAAACGGTTAAGCATCGACAATGTAAGCCAATCAAGGGGTGGAAATATAAGGGGTGTATCACAGAGCCGTGGTAATCACTCGGAATTGCGTTAAATTTTTACTCCCGCGCCCCGAGGGCATTGCGTCTTAGTCTTTTGATGCCGGGAGGAGTAATCTCGACTAAAGGAGACATCTGCGCAACCTCTCCACCTTATACTAATAATAATAATAACGGTAATAATAAGCAGGGGCAGAAGCCCATTGTAACATGCGAGAGAACAAAATGTACAGCAACAAAAAGGGAAAAAATTCCAGAGAAACGAAAGAAGAAAAACGAAGCATTAGATGACAAGTTAATCGAGGCATGTCGCAGCAATTAAGACCGTTTTTATTAAATAATTCTTTTTCGTACCGATATAACCCCTATTTAAATGTTCAGGATTTCAGATGGTAAAATAGACCCATGTTGCGCAGTATTGAGTTTTAAATGAAACGACATTGGTATATTTTTACTAACAAAGGAATCATATAATGTAAAAACATAAAGAAGTAATAATTTACTTTTTTATGTTTTTACATTATGTAATTCCTTTGTGTATACTTTGAATATACTGAAAATATACTAAAATATACTGAATATACTTTCAATTTAATAATTGAAAGTAATATACTGAAATATACTGAATATACTTTTAATTTAATAATTGAAAGTATATTTCAATTGAAAAATTGAAAATTGAAAGTATATTTCAATTGAAAGATTGAAAATTGAAAGTATACTTCAATTGAAAAATTGAAAATTGAAAGTATATTTCAATTGAAAAATTGAAAATTGAAAGTATATTTCAATTGAAAAATTGAAAATTGAAAGTATACTTCAATTGAAAAATTGAAAATTGAAAGTATATTTCAATTGAAAAATTGAAAATTGAAAGTATATTTCAATTGAAAAATTGAAAATTGAAAGTATATTTCAATTGAAAAATTGAAAATTGAAAGTATATTTCAATTGAAAAATTGAAAATTGAAAGTATATTTCAATTGAAAAATTGAAAATTGAAAGTATATTTCAATTGAAAAATTGAAAATTGAAAGTATATTTCAATTGAAAAATTGAAAATTGAAAGTATATTTCAATTGAAAAATTGAAAATTGAAAGTATATTTCAATTGAAAAATTGAAAATTGAAAGTATATTTCAATTGAAAAATTGAAAATTGAAAGTATATTTCAATTGAAAAATTGAAAATTGAAAGTATATTTCAATTGAAAAATTGAAAATTGAAAGTATATTTCAATTGAAAAATTGAAAATTGAAAGTATATTTCAATTGAAAAATTGAAAATTGAAAGTATATTTCAATTGAAAAATTGAAAATTGAAAGTATATTTCAATTGAAAAATTGAAAATTGAAAGTATATTTCAATTGAAAAATTGAAAATTGAAAGTATATTTCAATTTAAAAATTGAAAGTATATTCAGTATATTCAGTATATTCAGTATATTCAGTATATTTCAGTATACTTTCAGCTTATTTTCAGTATATTCAAAGTATTTTGAAAGTATTATCAGTTACTTTAGATATGTAAGACGAAATACAAACCTATACATACGCAGCCATTGAGGTGAGATTAAAGATGTTTCAACATGCGTTACGGTGCATCAAAATCGGTGAGACACTTTTAATCTCGCCGTGCCCCGAAGAGTTAAGACGAAAATTGTCACTCGTATCATGGTCGCGGGGGAATGAGGGCGAAATTCGCTCGACTCGATTCTTCCGATTAAGCGGCAAACGCTCGTATCCAATTTAAAGTTGGCCGTGTCGCGCTACAGGGATAAAAGACCGGCAGTACCCGTGGCCGATTGATAATTCGCCGAGTTTAGAACTATTTCTGTAACGCGCACCCCCTAGACCACGAACTCCGGTTAGATTCCCTTTAGAGTGGCCTGGCAAAGCCCCAAGGGGGTTTCGAGGATATTACGGAGCAACAAAATAATAACGCGGCGCGGTGCGGGAGTCGGGAGTAAGAGGAGAGGAGAGGAGAGAAGGATAGGAAAAGCCTCGGTGGACGGCGAAGAGGGAGGGTTTAGGCTGGCTGCGCCAGCAAAACACACACGGCGACTAAAAGGCTTACGGGGTAATTTGCGACGGCTTAAGGCCAGGCCAATCTGATCCATTCCGCGTGTACACGTGAAATCTTACACCCGACCGTGCGGTACGATCGTCGCGTATATCCAACGGGCGAAAAGACAACGGAAGAAGAAGAAACCCCGCGAATACGGTAAAACGGACAGAGACGAACGGTTCCTCTTTGAAAAACGATACACGGTACCTCGACGGTCCTTCCCTTATTTTTCCCTTTTCACTTGCCATCTCTGTCTCTCGCGTTCACAGCCTGCCGATCCGTCCCGTTCGCCTCTCTCTTCTGCCTTTCCTTCTCGAAGCAGCCGTGCTCCGTTTCGTTCGATTTTCGTACACGCTCCGGCTCGGTTGCCTCGCGGTGAACACGAGCCGCGGACTTCACGGGCTGTCGCGCAGAATTTGACCGGCGAATTTTTTCTCTCGAAATGGTTAATTGAGCGTGGCCCAGTGCAAACGAGAGGTTACCGGGGGCTGTTTCCTCTTTTTGTTCCCGATCCTCCTCCACCTCTTCCTTCTCGGTTGGCTGACGCTCCGGCGAACCTCCTTATGTTACGTCCCGGGTCCGTGGTGTAATAGGAATTAAATCCCCTCTCCTCGGACGGCGTTCATCGCGCGAGGCCGATTTTTCAGGAACTCGATACACCGACTCGTCGTCGAAATTTTAGCTCGCCCCGGGGTTTTGCGCTGCGCGTCGCGGCCGAATAATGGGGAACAGGTATTCCTTTGATATCGCGATCTCCCGTTGGAGTTTCGCGGTGCCAATGCGATTCGCAACGCCGCGAAACGCGGTTCGCCGAACCGATCTCCGCGGATAAAAGCCGGGTAAAGATGAATGGAGGAAAGACGATGACCCGTGGCGGTAGCGAAAGTGCGAGCGAGAGAGCGTTTCAGAAGCGAAACTTAATTTGGCCCGAAGTGTGCCACGGGACTCGAATCAATTCGAGGGCTCTCGAACTCTCGGAGAGGCTCTAAGCGACGGCGCGTGCCTCGATCGGATGCCATTCAGGTTCGTCTCTTTCTCGTCGCGTGATAATTGAGGGACGTCGATCGCGGTCGTTTCGATCCGGGATCTCCTAAAGCTAAACGCTTTCGAACGCCGCAGCAAAAATTTCAGGGAAACCACGCGAGAAAAATTCGTACCCCGTCTCGGCGGAACTCCTCCGGCGAATGTTGTCCCCCGGATTTTCTCGAGCACGCGGAACGGGAAATTAAAAGACGAACACGAGCGACCGGTCCTGCTCGATACGATCTTGTACGTCACTTCGTCCGACGAAAAGAACCCCACGCGTAAGTTTAGAATACGTCGAGAGGCCCTCGATGGTGTTTGCAAGCAAACACCCTTCCGTTGCCTCGATGGCGCCCTCGGCGAGCCGTTCGGCTCGTCGCGAGTCGTCCAAGAGTATATTCGTTCTCCCATCGACGTCCACCTTTCACTCGCTCGCGCACACAAACGGGCTCTGATTACACATTAATTATTTACCGAGTGATTTCCGATGTATGCGCCGACCAGCTTCTCGAAAACGAGTCATTAAATTAAATGAGACGCCGGAATCTCGACGCGGGCACCTCCTCGGAACTATCCTCCTACGAGTACCTCGGGAAACCGCGATTCGGGGCGATTAGCGGAAAATAAGCCGTCGAGCTTAAAATGGCCCGATGAGTATTTAGACGGACGAGGAGTAACCGAATCAACGTCGCGTAAAGGCGAACACGGGAAAATGTGCGGCGGTTCCAGGGACGATCGAACCCGGTCGATCGGTCCCTCGGGTCATTAGACCGAATCGTCTTCGGACAAGCGTCGCTCAGAGCTCGCAACAACGCGGGGGAAGCGCTACGTCTCTTCGAGGAAAATGATCCTCGTTTATCTCGGTCGAGCGCAAATATTTTTTCTACGACTCGCTGAACGGACAAGTTTCCACCGTGGAGCAGCAGGCATCGACCGGCTAACCGACCGGCAACATTTTTCACCGACGGTTTTCCTCCGGCTAGTTACGGGGAAAACCGAGCTACGGCCTAAAACAACGGGATTAGCGTCCTGGTGCCCCGACTGCCTGCCGGGGCAAGGATTTAATTTCCGAAGATTTTTCCCACGGAGAGGTCGACGAGCCGCGCCGCTCACTAGAGGATACCTCCTCGAGGAACCTCGGCAAACACTCTATGCGGCCGGGAGAAATTATTTGTCGTTCTTGGCCCGATGTTTCCCGGTCGGAAACCACTCGGGCAAACTTTCTCAACGGTCGTTACGATCTTCGCAATTTGCCAAACGTCTATTACCCTACCGACCTGCCACTCGACTCGCGAGGAAACAAGATTTCCTGAACGAGAATCCGGATTGTTGCGTCGCGGGTTCCGGCTGCGAAACGGGAGACGCCCTTTCCACGAGAGCCAAGATCCAGGGGACAAAAAATAAAGGGAGATATCGTTTTTCAGTACACTTCGCTTAAAAATCTCCACAAACATATCGTGATTTCGGAGTCGAAACGGAATGGAACGCGCGCCGATGGATACTACTCTTTGTCCGCTGACAAACATTTACCCGGTTTCTCGGGAGTCGTCGAGGGTGAGACGGGAAGACGAGAACACGATCGCCGTATTCGCAAACGAGGCCACTCTAAACGCCGCTGCTGCCCGGTTCCCTTTTAACGAACGCGACGCTTCCAACGATTTGGCCCCGGATTAAAATACTGCAAATCACCGGCTACCTGCGCCCGTTTCTTTTACAGGCCCTTCAGCCACCGGATGCGTCCCGTACCCGACGAGCCAGCGCGTAGGAACGAAATTTTCGCGGAGGTTAAATCTCGGCTAATCGATCGGCCGATCCCACGTAACGCGAGTGCCCCCGCTATTGCCGTAAGAGAAAGTACTCGCGCATGGGGTGCGGATGAACGAGAGCGAGAGGGAGGGAGGGAGAGAGGCTCGTAGAATTGCGAGCGAAGAATGAACTGAGCATCGGACCCGGGAGAGGACCCGTATCGTTTTAACGTCTCTATTAGCGGCTATTAAAAATGAGCTAGAGACGAAAAAAAGCGGTGAAACGCGATGGGGCAGGACGAAGGAGGGGAGGGCCGAAGGGATCCCGGTCGCTCGAAATCGCGGGCCCTCTGTTCACATGCCGTGTCTACTCCTCGTACCGATATCCAGTTACCTTTTGTAGAGGCCTTCGCACAGCTCAGATTTTCGAACGATATGTTCTCCATTGTGCGCACCGGGTATTTAGCATGGCACGGGGTTGGTCCGAATCGAGAGGGTCCGTCCGCGGATAGGCGAGGAGGAGGGGAACCGTCAGCACGAAAATACTGAGCTACGCGTTTCGACACGGGGGTAGATTCTGTTAAAATGATATATCCCCTGTCGCTACGGAGTCGAGAATAGATCTGATTCCGATATCAGGTTGAAATCGATCGTCCCTTTTCCTTTCATCCACTCGGCCTCGGGAATCGTCGGAACTATAGTTCGGTGGTAGTCGGGAGGAATGCTAGTTCCCGTTTAGTTGCTTTCCAAGTATCTTTTCGTCGTTCTCGACCAGTGCCTTGAGAATCGTAGTAACATCGTGGTTCAAAGTTAGAGGTACAAGCGTGATTAGTCCGCGCTCAGTCGCTTTCCACGATTTTCCCTAAGCAAGAGTCTTTACATCTCCGCTCACGCGGTACTCCGAGAATCGTAGAAACTAATTCGTTGCTAAATAAAAGGAATACCGATTCACGTTCAGTTTCTGTCTACATTTTCGTACCAGAAATATTCCTGAAACATTACATATAACATTACTTAATGATTAATAATTGCGAAGTGATCTTAGTGTCCATGGTCAGATCGTGCGTAAATTCCGTAGTAATAACGTGTAATAAAAGGAAAATCGTCGTCTTACCCTCGATACCGTTTCTACGCGGCCATAAGTGACGGACTCTTTCCCGCAAGTCCTTACGTCTTGTCCGATCGGATCGTTTTCGCTCGTACGAGCATCGTGTCTGTTTAAAGAGGTTGGCGACGGCACGAAAACCAGGATCCTTTCACCGGCGGTACCCCGATCGGCGATCGATCGGTCTCCGTTGCACCAGCGCGGCAGCAAGGACGACCATCTTGCGCGTAATTACGGTAGCTTCCGTCACGGTTCGAGACCACGTCGCCCGTCCGCGTGCATAATACTTTACGCAACGTACAGGGAGGGATTACGAAAAGTGACTCGTCATGCGGCGTAAATACTCGGACGGCGGGCCCGCGCGTACATCCTCGTACGCGGCGACCGCCGTTGCACCTGATACTTTCCACTCCGCAGAACGGCTCGGCAAATTCCTTTTTTAATCGTGACCATCGGGCACCGCGCGCGGCGCCCCAAAAAATTCACCGCGTCACCTGCGACGGCTCGTTCTTCCGTTCGACGCGGTCCTCGATTCGCCACGCGAAAACAAGCCCGACGCGCGCGTGCACAAGCGGACACATGCCGCGAATACATTAACCGCGAGAGAGGAGGCTGCGCCACGGTGGGGGAGAAAAAAAGGGTGCCTGACTCGTCCCAAAATCTGCTTTTTCCTCGTCACCTCGTTGCCGGTTTCGACGAACACCGATATACCTTGTTAACCGCGCGGAACGGGGCAAACGTTCGAGACCGGAGCGCCGCGAGCTCCGAGGAATTTCGGGATCGCGTGTAAAGAATAGGACGAATTAACACCGGGGCCAGGTACTCGCCGGTGGAAAGATCGACGCCGCGGGCTCGAGCCCCCGCGCTTCAATAATACCGGGACGTTAAGACCTGAATAGAGGCCGTGGTCGATCGGGTGGACGAGCGCTAAGTGGAACAAAACGGGGAGAGGCTGGCGCGTACGCGCATAATAAGTCGCGGCCGCTCGTGCGGGTGTCTCGTGAAAGGACCAAGACAAAGGGGAAGCGGTCTCGGGGTATAATTAAAACGCGTCGAGCGTTCCGAGACGCGACGTAGAAAAAAAAGGAAGGAAGGAACGAGAGAGGAAGCCGCTAGGGCACGGGTTCGATTACCGTGTCCAACGCGTTTCAAACGGGTCCAGGCGAGAGTGGCCTCGAATTCTTTCCACCCTCGCGACGCCTCCGGAATCGAATAAATCGCTTCGGTACCTTCGTCAAGGGAATCGACGTCTCGTTACCCGCTTACGTATTTCTACCTTTATGACGCGTCGGATTCAGACGAATAGTTCGGGAACGAGACGGCGCGGTATCCACGGCTCGGGAAGCATCCCTTTCGAACCTGTTAGAAATCGCTCGAGGTGTTACCGTGGTAACAGTGCGGGCTCGAAACTCGATTAGCAAAGAAAATACGAGAGTGAGTACCTTGGAAGCTTGGGCGTCGTCGAATCGATCTGGAGCGAAGAGGCTTTTAAGGCGACCGCAACGTCTCATTGTCTCCGACGGAGCAGCGAACGATTCTCCTTTCTCTCGATATCCGAGGGAGGCTTCGTTCTCGAGCGAGAACAGAGAGATTCTTATGAGATGTTTTTCTTCTTACGCGTTACGCGATTACGACGGGAGAAATTATTTCTAACGCCTGCCCGAGGTGTTTGCGGTTTTCATCCGGCGATGAAAAATTCCGTCGCGCGCGAGGATTACGGAGGGAACGAGGACGATACGGATTTGCGCGACGATCGCTCTCGGGTCAACGGGTTTTAAAGTCGGCCGTGGGTGGCGCGATGAATAATACTTTCCTGTCGACGAGTCGGGACATCCGTTCCGATCGTGGCGCGACCGTTCGTCGTTTATCTCCGGCCGCGGGTGATTCGCGTGAGAAATTCATGAGGCGTTTTCGGTATCTGTCCGTAATCTCTCGAGTAACGAGTCGGATCGTTCTTTTGTACGAACCCGTGGCGCGGGAATCGTCGTTACTCTCCCGTGAATCCTCGCCTCCACCTGGGAAGGCTCGGCCCGCTCGTTAATTATACCTACACGCTCTCCGTAGCGATGACTGGAAACAAAGCGTTTTCCGCGCCGCGATACCCGCCCGAGCCACCGTCCTACGACGGGAACGAATAGAAATTCTCATCGCGAGCAACGGTGCCCACGCGCGATTCTGCCAAGCGACCCGTCTCGTTGACCCATCGACGAGAGACGCATGCTGGAGTAACCGATCCCCGAAGAAACGACGAGACACGAGACCACAGTAACTGTCACGATTCGCATCACGATTTCACTGACGTATTTTCCTGTGCTTTCAACATTACTAATTA
>SHCU01000194.1:211506-222253 GCA_004307685.1 Ceratina australensis | reverse complement strand
CTCCTCTTCGCCTCTATGCACGGTATCGACGCGTTACTTCCACTCTTCCCCCGAGTTGTCAGACCGTGCACGTCGCGTACCTAAATGATGACTTACGGCTCCTAATTCGCGCCATTCGATTCGTACCGCCGTTCGCCTTTTATCGTAAATCAGCGACCGTGACCACGACTCGCGGGCTCCTGTTTGCCCCTCGACGTTGGATTTCGTCACGATTTGAATATGAACGTACGTACGCGGCCGTGTATCGAGCCTCGGATCGGTTTGTGCATCCGAGGCGCGCGGAGCCGGTTCTCCGCTCGTCTCGCTCTCTCCCTCGTTCCTCTACTTTTTCAGGGCTCGATCGGAACGACATTATCATAATAACTGGTAGCCCAATAAAGCGATGGGGAATCTCATCGGTCCGGTTTGTCGTGCAACACGATGTAATATATGTACGTACGCGCGGTACGGGCAGCAGCAGCAGCACAGTGACTTACATGTTTCATTAAATATATCTGCATACAGATTTTTCGATAATTTTATTTACAAAACGAATTATGTAATAACCATACGGCGATAATAGCCGCGTTCACTTCGTGCTTCCTATTCGTGCACGCGAAAACGACGTACAAATATGTAATAAGCATGTTTACCAGCAACCTCGCCTTGAACATGTTTTTCTAAATATTATAATCGTTTGGTAAATTTGTATTTTTATTATCTTCATTTTTAATCTAAACGAAGCATTTGAACACTCCATTCGTAGCGAATTACGTGATACCAAGAGGTATCAATTAAGACGAGTTCGAATTTAGAAAAAGAGAAATCGCGAGGATTTTATAATTTCAGATTAGTTTAACAGAAAAAGAGCTTGTTAACCGCGGCGATCTTTTCCTACTAAACAAACAGAATTCTGGTTTATAAAGGGTTGAAAGTTACTCGCGTATCCTCGTAAAACGGAGAGAGTCGACAGAGAAAACCAGTAGAGGAGCCGAGAACTGGTTTTCTGGCGGGCGATCAACGCCCAAGGCTTGTCACGATGCCGGGATACGCCGCTGTTGAACGAAGCTCACACGCGAGACCGAGGGCATGGTGGTTGTTTTATAAATGCCAGCCCGATCGTGTCTACCACCCGGGAAAGAAGCCCGTTCGTTGATTGCCTCGCCGAGACACGGGCATGGACATCGGAGAGACACGAGCCCACTTTCGATGAAGCGATTACCAATCGATGAAATTTTGCAAATACTCTCGTCGTCGCAGCCGGCGCTGCCCGATCGTACCGATAATTTGCTCCGCGCGGCAATTACGCGGAAACTGGAGCCCTGATAAAATTTACACTTGTCGAACTTCTTAAACGAGAGAGACCATTAACCGCGACGCTGCCTTCCCTCGGGTTTAATTATTTCCTCTGCGACGAGTACAGAAAATCGATTTGATGGCTTCACATTTAAACAGACCGATCATCGCGCATTTATCGAAACGGTTCGCAAAGAATTATCAGGACAAATAATTTAGTTACTAATTTCATTATTGAAACTATGTGATTAATATTAAAAAGAGTATCTTAAATATTTTTTTTCAATTTTACTTACGTGTGTATTTTGTATTGTTTTCAGGTAAGGGTGTAACGGTTACCGCGCTTGCGAATTCCATCGAGTAACGTGAGTACTTATCTCATCGCATAAAACTAAATTCTAACCGTGGTATCGTTCGACTGATAGTCTAACCGTAGACGTTTTAATGTTACAAATTACGTGCATTGACGCGCGTTAAGAAGGTCGTGGCGGCAGTTCGCCGTGGAAACTTGGTAATTAAAATAGTAGCAAGTTTCGTATTTGCATGCGCGCGGTACGGGTTTTGAAATCGAGTTACTCGCGGCCTGCCGGCGCGACGAACAAGACCCGGGCAAAGTTTTCGGGCGTCGAAAACTCGCCAAGAAACTGTCTCCGGCCGCTGCGCGCGCGGTCTTCCGGAAAATCGTCCCCGCAGCCCAGCAGCGTGTACGCGTTTCCACGGGAATGGGAGCCGGGAACGCGACGCGGCGACATTACCGGAACCCACTTTTCGCACCCTCGCTGCCCGGTTTCCCGCGTATAATTGCCCCATTTAGCACCCGCTTTATCCTGTTTTCCTTTAGGTTACATGCGGAACGATCCGCTGCCCCGACCGACAATTCTGTTCATTAAGGAGATTCCTTAATTGTTTCGCCGTCCCCGCGTGACTTTAATCGTCCCTTTCGTAGACCTTCGTTAACAATAACGAAGAAAAACGCGGCGCGTTGCGGGAAAGCCTGGACGCAATCTCGCGGGTCGTACAAGTATCATTATTATGGTTGTTTCAGATTTTTAAGTCGAATCAAGAATTAGAAAACCGGGAATAAAATAATTCGGTATATAACCCTTTGCGCTCGAAGAATTTTCCCACAAATATTTCTTGACTTTCTTACATACAAATTAATGTATTCATATTATTAATAATTTTGTCTTTCGACATTTTTTAAATTAATGTATATATGAATTTTATACTAATTAAGTTGAATTCGATGAATAATATAATGAAGCAGTAATTATTTATGTAATTATTTTATAAAACAGATGGTAACCGAGAGTCACGTCTCGAGTGCAAAGGGTTAAATTATTTATGAAATTTGAATCAATCAGCTTTGCCGAAACGTTGGTTAATCGATCGCCGCGGAGTGTTATTTATCGTGACGAACGATTTACGATTTTGTCGGCGTGACACTCGTAAAGAAAGGAAGCTCGTGGGACAAGGTGATTCGGCGTAATTTTCAACCCCGGCCCTCATCACCATATCTAATTATACTCGGTCGGAAGTTTCACTCATTCGGAGCGTGGCGTCGTAAAAAATTTTTTGCGAGATCGTTTGCACCGCACGCACGCGTGCATACGTTTAATCGTCGGGGCATCGTCATTTTCGGACGGTTCACCTGCCCCGTTCACGAATCGGCGATACGCATCGGATCGTGGCTCCTCGTTATAATGGTGTCGAACAGCGGTGAACAACGCGTGAGCGATGTTCGTGCCACGGTTAGGGCCCGACCACCCATCGGAGCACCGTAATAATCCGAGCCGATAATAATTAATCTGGCAGCGAGACAGTAACCGTGCCAGGAGACGCTATATGCCTACTACGTAGACACCAATTGCTGCTTCCAGCCCTCCGCTCTCCCTCCGCCGGTAATAATCTGCGGTGAATTAATTGTTCTCCCTCGCGACTAACCAACGCCGGTCTCCGCCGCAACTGAACCTTAGCGATAGCACTTCGAGAATTACTCTATTTAATACAGATTTTAATACGACTCGAGAAGTAGGTCCGTTCAAAGCGAGTCTAATTTATTTTACGCGTTGGTTTTCGAACAGAGAATATATTTTAAATATAGTACACGCGTAGAAATGTATGTATAATTAATACAATGTTAGTTGACGATCCGTTCAAGTTCGCAGCTGACAAGAGACTGACAGATTGACAGATATAAAAGGCTGACAAAATACTGTTTAATCTATAATGTCATAGGAACGATGTTCTTCTAAATTCTACATTGCGTCTAACGGTGTATTCCAACATTATGAAATATGAATTATGAATGTACGATTATATTTATTTATTTCATGGGTTATTATACGCTCGTTCTAAATTCCTCTACGAAAAATAAAAATGAAATAAATGTATGACATATTAATTTATAAATTGCCGGTAGATTTTATATTGTAACTCGTATTACATTTTTGTGCGTGTTCGCTGTTTTATCTCTCCTCGACACGTTTTGTTGATCTCGTACCTCGTTACAAGTGCGTTCGGGTAACGATCGCGTGGAGAGATTTTATGGTGAATGAAAGTAACTCGCTCGTTCTTCTCGCGGTTCGTTTCATCAGAGCCTACATTCCTGCGAAAGGAACGGCTCCCGCGATGCTCTCAATCTCGTTTTTCTCCCGTGCTACCTCCGTCCGTTTCCTGCGGATTGTTGAACTCGAAACTGGTGGAATTCCCGGCGAAAAGGGAGGAGACGCGGTGAAAAAGGGCACCACCGAGCACCTGCCGAGTTGTTTTCTCGCGGTAATGACACGACCGTCGTTCGACGATTACACGGAATATAGCAATTTGTCAATTTATTAATCCCTCCATTAGACGATTTTACGAGGATGTTCGGGGGGAAAAAAAACGGGAGCAATTTCGTGGAATGAAAGGCGGACGGAGGAGAAGACTCTTGGCGTATAATCGAATGGAGCCATCGGGATAACCGCCTCGCTACCGGGAAATGCATTGTAATCGCTTAATTGAGGGTAAATGGAAACGAGTTATTACTTCGCGTCGTCTCTCAATGCCGCGTAATTTCATTTGCATTTCTTGCAAACGCCGGATGAAATTGACAGATTTCGTAGCTCGTCGAGCTTTCCTCCGCCGTTCATATAATATTACTTATAAAATGGTCAATTATATTTTCTCATTGACAATTTCTTTTTTAATTCAAATAATTATCATACGAGATCAAATATTCAGCTGCGTAAATTGAGAGAAACTGGTAGCTATTTAAACATTTAATTCGTCGGGCTTGTCTTGTATTTTTTTTCAAGATGAACACGTTAGAGATACGTTCGAACGTTATTCTCCGAATCTCTTACCTCGGCGACCGGAAACATCTTTGTGCCGGGGTCGGTGAAAAACAGCGACGCAGGGATTTCGGAGGAGAGAGCGTTTGCCATTCGTCCGGTAAAGAGGGGCGAGAGGGGAAAAAAAATGCGCATCTGCCGAGTCGGTCTCATAATGGGCACGGGTGTGATTACGTGCAATTACCGTGGAAGAGTGGCCGTCGAAGATCGATGAACGCCGTTTGGCGGAAGAACAAGAGCCGAGAATGGATGCAGCTGGAAACCGAAGGTGGAACACGGGCAGGGAGAAAAAAGTGGCGAGAAGAAGAAGAAGAAGAGCAGCCGAGTCGAAAGGTGGATATTTCCGCGGTGTGAACAGCGGCGGCCGGTGCGCGGCCCATCGTAAGGACCGCATCACGGTTAAAAACATTTTAAGCCCATTGACCTTAATAATAGGTCTACGGCTGCCGCCGCTGCCTGGCTTTCGACTACTAAGCAATAGCGTGACGTTTATTATTACACGTGTACCTGCCAACACTTTCGTTTTCTCGCTTCGAAAACACATACCCACCGAGGATCTGCTGTCGGCGTTTCAAATTAAAATGCACGGCCGTCGATGCCCCCGACAGAAAAATCGGTGTATAATTTATTTAATTGAATCGGTATCGAGAGATACGTTTCTTTCCGCGCACGGCGAAAAGTTGGAAACGTCGCTGCCCGACTAATTAGAATTACAACGATGATTTTCTCCGAACGGCACGTAGCAGCGACGATTTAATGGGAAATACTGTGAAACGTTTATTGGTAATAAAGATTCGAGATGCGTGGACGGAGAGCGCATCAATAATTGAAGGACGAGGGAGAACGATCGGTTAATTAAATTTCCAGATAATATTGAATTTAAGTGGCTGGCTCGATAGTCGGCTTGAAATGGAACGCGCGCGCACAGGCCGAGGCTGCTCGCTGGCAGCTTGGTTTATTTATATGCCACGCCGTTTGATCGGTCCCCGCGGATCGCATTATGCCGAACGATTATTTTTACGTTTGTTTTCCGTCTCGGAGAGGCCCGAAGGCTCTCGTCGACGATGGAAAAAAAGAAGGAGGAGAAGGAGAAGAAGAGAGGAGGCCACGGCATTAAAATGGCTACCAGTTCTTCTCGAGTGGCTCTTGAGCGGAACATCTGTCGGAGTGGCTTCTTTTGCCCCCTTCTAACATGTCTCGAATCACGCGGCGCGGCTCGACGCCGTGACAAGCTACGGGGATTGAAGGGCACGAAAAGGGATTGAGGTTTCCCGTCGTTCACGAGGGAAGATTAAAGTCTTCTGCCTAGCCTTTTCCCTACCTACTACCTACCTCTCCCCCCCGTAACCATCGGATCTTTTTCCTCGCCCTATCTGAAAAATTCAGTCCGTAGGATCAACGGAGGATTCTCGCGCGTTTTTCGATGCCGCCGGGGGGATTCGCGAGCGTGTATACGTAGGTAGGTCTGTTTTCGAGGGAAACCTGCTTTTGTCGACAAGATTGACTCGTTTTATAAATAATGTATCCCGATATCGCGTTCGCTTACTTTTATCGCCTACCGTGTCAAAGTTCGTATCTCGAACCGTGCGTGAATACTGCATCACGTCTAAATTGGTTCGCCTTTTAATCTTTCAGCACTGTTCGTTCTTATTCAGTAGGAGACGAAAGTTTGCTAAGGTATGTGCTAGAAAATTCTGTACGTAAATATATGGCCGTGGGTCTGGGTCATATTAGCGTTTAAGATTTGCAACTATAGAGATTGCATCTCACTTCTATGTCAATCTTGGCATGTTTGAAAGTTAGCGAGAATTTCACTATGTTTTTTTTTGTTATTAAATTACACAGTGAATGACATTTATTAACTTGCAAATTATATTTTATACATTAAAACCCGAATCACTGATTTCTCTTTGTACGCGGATTTTTCGATCAAACCCGTCGCTGTGACAGGTTTAAAAACAGATCGAGTTAAAATTTGCTCTTAGAGTGGCAACGAGTCGCGTAAAGCAGGGAAACAATCAGGGAACTCTGTCAATCAATCGAGGCCCCCCTCCTTTGATCCGGATCCAATCAAAGACACCTCCTGGCTCAAAGCGCGATATTAATCCCCTTCAGCGCTGATCATAAAACTTCTCACCCCACCCGGACGGTCCTCCGGTACCTTTGAAATCGGTCGAACGATTCCCAGACCAAACGAGGTTTCGCATTATACAAATCGCATTTACCCTGTTAATTCGATGCCTCAAAGAAACGTCCGGAGAGAACGACCGCGTCCCGGCCGATCGTTTATCGTCTAATCCGTGTAACGTGCCGGTAGCGAGGGGTGAACCAGTTACGAAGGATATCCCCGAGAGGTGACGAGCCGGGCCACGAAAATCAAGAAGCTGATTTGCTTCCCTCGCCTCGCGGCGATCGATCACATAGGACTTAATGCCGCGATAGGAGATCAAGGCCGTAATGGTACCCAACGGACAGGATGATAAGGAGATACAACCGACGTTGCGCCGGCCTCTGCAGATGTCCCCCGACACGCATACCGAGTTTTTGTCGCCGAGGTTACGATCCTGGACACGGACGATCGTCGGGACAGAGACTAATCCTATTGTAGGGGGTATAATTGGATCGGTACCGGGCCGGCCTCTCTCTCTCTCTTCACGTCCGTCCATTTCATTCGTTTCCCCTTGTAACATCCGGGCGGAACAATCTAGCCGGCTAGCCGTGGCGACTCGTCTTTCGGCGGCGATGCTGCTCAGCCTCTCCTCCTAGCCTAATCCTCGGCGTCCCTCGTAACTTCGTTAGACGTCCTTTCAGGACCGTTCGCCTAACCCCGATTGACTGACGAGTGTCCCAGCGTCGTTGAAAAATCAATTTTCCTACAACTTTCATCGGGTCGTCCCGCTGATTTAATCTCCTCGCATTTACCGGTAGTTTCTCGCAGGAGCTCCCGCGTTTAATTTCAAATAAATATCCGGAGTACGACAGATTTTTTATACATATTTTTATGAACAAATAACCGAGGACTAAACAATTTTCAAGTCCATGCATTATTCAATTTGCATGAATTTGAATACAATCGCCGGGTCATTATCAAGAGTAATAATAATGGTATCGAGCGTACGAAGCCGATAACTGAAAATAGCGGTTCTCGATAATTCGAGAAGCGTTTATGATAGCAACCTTTCTAGCTAATCCTCCACGCGGGAAAAAGAGAGAATGATCGTCGATTTCGAATGTCGTTCGCAGCAGATAATTTAATAATAAATTAACGCCGGTATAATTGGCATCGGTGCGCGGCTCCTCTCGTACACGCTCGAAACGAGCCGTGTTATCAAAATAGAGGAATGATGGATGACCAGAGACGTAACGCCGCTGAAAGATAGTATTGAACATTAATTATCCATTATGGGCATTAGCGCGCGCTTCCACCAGAATGACTATTCCGCGATTAATCTTGTTAACCGATCCCCGGCGGTACGCGTGATTCATAAACTGAATCTCGTTTTAATGAACGGGATCCTAAGCGTTCGACCGTTTTACAGCGTCGGTCACTTCCTGCGTTCCAGCCATAGATATCTACGTGCCGTAGCGCGGGTTCGTATCGCGGACGGTTCAGCTGTAGGGCCACGTCAGATAAGTTATTCCCCGGCGCTCTCTGACCCCCGGAACGCTTGATCACGGCCTCGTTACACGCTACCGTCGCGTCGTAAAATCGAAACGAATGTAACCCAATGTCGCAATAAATTGTAACAGTGTAACAGTTACACGATCTCGAAGTCGACAGCAGCGCGGTCGCAATAAATTCCCCCCCGCGAAATTATCGCTGACCGCTCATTCACGTACCACGAGCAAATCAAACCGGGCTCTCGATTCGTACGTCGTTCCACGTTCAGTCGCCGAGTCGATGAACCGGAACGCTTAATTATAATGTACATACGCTGCCGCGTACACGTATCATATCCTATTTGCGATCAACCCGTTTCTTCCCTGGTACCAGCGTATTACCTCATGTTAGATTACTCTACGAATCAGGGCAGTAAAAAAAAGTTTTCTGTTCGTTATATTATAGTTTTTATATTTATGGCGATAGTCACGGTGGCTTTGTAAAAATGCCGTCGGATTCCTCGATGACAAATCGACGCTCCCACGAATTTGAACGCGCGTCAAGCCTCTCGGCGTAATCGAGAAAAACCCTGAGAGTCGAACGCGGTCGTGACGCGTGTAACAAGACGGGATTTAACGGCGCAGTGAAAGCACCGGATCGGGAAAGAGATCGTAAAGTTCGAGGATCGTCGGGCGTGCGAGAACGAAAGTACACAATTCCACGCGGTGGAACTTGCACGCTATTATCGCGAACGTCACTGTAAATCTTGGTTGGAAATGCAGGCGAACCGCGCTGTAAGTACCACTTGCCGATACGATATAAGGAAGCGAGCTTGGGATATCTTTACGGAGTGTGGAACCGACTACTCGTTTAGCCTAAGCATCCTCATTAGATAATTCTCCGTTGGTCCATCAATTATGGCTCCGGGGCACCGAATCACCGTGGGCGGTCCCTCTCACGAGAGAGGTGGAGGCGAATCCATGAAGAGCAACAAACCGGTGTTGAAAGTAATCAAATTAATGAATTCTCGCGTCACGATCGAGTCGTAAAATCGCTGGCTGCGACGGCTCGTTACCCGCCGTTCTCATCATTTTCCACCGCGCGGCTCTCCCGCGGAACTGCGGTTAAGGGAATCGTGGATACTTCTCAAATTGTAATCCCGAATGGCCTTTGAGATATTCCCGGAACGTGCATTCAACTCGCGCTCGTGCAAGAAATTCTTCGCCGGATAAATTCCATCGCGTGAAAAACGATCCCGCAAAAATGAATGATCGGACGTACGTATTCTATTATGAGTACGCACGTACCTGTCACTAACCAGTTCGTTTCGCGTCGCGACAGTTTAACAATCACGAGAACTTTTCATCGGCATCGGAGTACGTGACAGTCTAATTTAACTAGAGTTTGATAGCCCCGAGGTTCGCACCAACTTTCTAATTATACCCGGCCGACTAAGCTGAGTTAGAAAATGGAAATTCTGATGAAATTACTTGCGCGTTACACGAGCATTTAAAAATGGACAATAGTTAAATCGATGTGGAAATAAGAGTACAATCCTAAGTATGTTATTAACGAGTCGACGTTCCGTCGCGAACAAGAAGAATCTCCTCGGGAAATAATATTTTATCGGAGAGAGCGTAGCGGTAGACGGCGATCGATCCAAATAATATCCGATTATCATACCAATGCCGTCGGGTCGATTAGCCGCGGGCGACGCGTCCGCGTATAAATTATTCGTCACCGCCGTAATTATTTTCTATATACGGGCGTGCGTGTCGCTTCCACGAAAGCTGATTTAAATATTTCGAAACTGGTCTTTCGTTTAGACGACGGACACGTGGTTATTAAAGTTATACCTCCGCTCGTGTCGGCGGAGATACCGGGCAGCGATACAAAGAGGCAAAAACGATGTTACAACGCGGGAATAAATTACAGTGTACCGGGGCGCGCGGGGATCCTTAGTCCGCCGGCACGTAAAGAATTTAAATTGTTCAATTGCCCGCGCGTTTCGCAATCGAACGAAATTTTCTGACGCGCTCGCGTTATGCGACCATTTAGCCGATAATAAATAATCATCGGAATAATAACTGTCGTTGCGCGATGCAAATGTCTGTCAGCGTGTTCAACAAAATGGGTTGATTAACTTTGTTTTAACGCCGGCGGGGGGAGGGGAGACGCTAATGGCAGGGGAGCGAATGCATTAACAATTGCCTGAAATTTGTTATCGATAATGGCAACTGTAATTGCGAGCAATTTTTCTGCACGAGAGCCGAACAATATTCTTTAAAAATTGCACGCTGTACTTTTTTTTATTCTTTTACAAAAAATACCGACTGACGGAGCGGACGCTTGTAAATTCAGCGGAAAATTTTAGGGAACACCCGCGGCGTTATATTTGGTTTAACTGCGACGGAATGACGTTTCGCGTTGCCCGTTAATCGACCGCTAAATTTCTATTTGCAAGCGTAGTGAAATTGGCGCGACGGTGTGCAGCGCGTACGTATTACCACCGTTGAGGCCGCGTGAAAACGAGAGGGAA
>SHCU01000194.1:184902-211409 GCA_004307685.1 Ceratina australensis | reverse complement strand
TCCGAGGTTTACTAACTCTAATTTATACGTGTGTATGTTTAATCATCCTGCTCCTGACAAATTGCTCGATAGATTTCCCACTCGAGATTCTGTCCTTGCGTGTACGATTCGTTTCACGTAGTTACTCATCGAATCTGCAAAATGATATGGCAACTCTGTACCATTTTTTTTACTCTTTAGATATAGTGTACATTTTTTAAGATCGTATGGGTCTTAAGATCTCTGCCAAAAATGTGATAAGAAGCTGTGCCATATGTCTAAAGTGATAAGCTTTTAAGAAAACGATATTTACAAAAATGTAAGACTTACAAAACAGTTTGGGATGTGTTTGTAAGTCGTACAATTCTTAGCTTCTAGTATTCTAATACATGGTCTTATCACTTTCTGATAAGATTGTAACTTTTTTTGTCCGCAATTTCTATAGACTTTTCTTTCGCTTACTTTTTATTCTGTATCTCTTTCAATAACCTCGCAAAATTTTTTAAATTTTCCACAGTGCAATATGTAATAGCTATTAAAATTTCAATGCTCTGTGATCATTTTTATTCAAGTGCTCGTGCAACC
Organism: Ceratina australensis; assembly: GCA_004307685.1. Classification (NCBI taxonomy): domain Eukaryota; kingdom Metazoa; phylum Arthropoda; class Insecta; order Hymenoptera; family Apidae; genus Ceratina; species Ceratina australensis. The sequence goes on along the minus strand of SHCU01000194.1, from coordinate 210,845 downwards.
TCGTGGATAGAAATAAAAAATTGAAAACGCGAGTATCAATAATAATCTGCCTGTAAATTGATATAATTCTGCGATTAATTAGTTCTATTTATGGCACAATTATTCTATGACAATAAGCTGAGTCATCCGCGTTGTTCAAACGTTGCCTTCCGTCAGCGATAGATATTATGCAGATGTGCAATTAATGTTAATGCGATTGATTCGGTAATTGCCTTACATGTATTTAATAATTATGATGGTAATGGGCATCGAGCAAACGCGTAGCAGCCGGTAATCACGAAATTCAGATCGAACGCGTAATTGCCTAATTGATCCGATTATTACGCGTGTTATTTTTCCGTGATTCACTTCCGAGGATCGTCGCGAGTTAATCGCGTTTAAACTTGCCTCCGGAGATCGGAATTATCAGGAAACTTTTAAATAACAAGTTCATCTTTTTCGTGTCGCGCTATAACGTCTCCCGGGGTGAGCGAGAACTTCTAATTTCTCGTTCAAACAAAGATAGAAAGTAACTCATTAAAGTAGGTTACAGTCCGCGAGGGTATTTTAAAGTTCGGAGTCACGCGATGTCAAATTAATCACACAGTTTTCGTAATTACTCCGAACGAATGAGTTTCTCTATTTCCTGATTTCATAATGATCGATAAGTGGGGAAATAATTTTCAGCCGGCCTTCAGGCAATTGGCCACCGCTCGGCGTATCTTAATAAATATGCGCTGGAAATATGAAACGGAAATGTTGTTGCCACATGTTTTGCCAATTAAATCTATAGCTTCTATCAGTCTATTAATTTACGCACACGCGTATCTACAAGTTTTATCTCCCCGAACGAAATCGCGTTGCTGTCTCGCATCGCTTTAAATCGTACGATCGAATTAAATTTAATTCGATCTTTAATATAATATTGTACGCGATTCAATTCAGAATTTTATAGCCCGCTTATTCATATTTTCCGCGACGATAAGCGGCCGACATTCCCTCTGATATACACGCGAGAGCATTCGCTTACGGGAACTTGTCGGTAACATAAATAGAAACCTGTCCTTACGTGCAAATCGTATTCGAAAAGATTTGATTACTCGTATCGGGTATTAATCTATACGCGTAATTACGTCGCAACGACCGCCGCGTAGCAGCAGCAGCCGCGTTATTACTGTTATTTGCTCGTCCGGTACGGTCCCGTAGCCCTGAAGGATTAAATTCAGGTTGCCTTCTGATTCACAAGGTCAGTCTCATTCCGTGCTGTCACTCTGTTGTCCATTTATATCCGTCCAATCAGAATCAGTGGTTCTCCACCGATCGTTTCACGTCGCGAGTACATCTTAATCAAACCGCTGTTTTATAAATAGCTTCTATTCCCCGACACGTTTCGTTCCGCTCGGAAATTAAATCAATTTTCTAATTAATTTCTGTATTTTTCAATTACGCCGATTGCTGGCTTCTTAAAGATTTGAACAAAGCATCGTTTGTATAATATCCTGCAATTATCACAGATCTGTTCCCATCGATAATTGAAATCGTATCACTTCTTCTCGTTAGACCGTGTAATTGAATTACGGATTAATGTTCGCCACTCAATTGGATTTTAACAATTACACTGATGAACGACCACGGTGCATGCCGGGTGGACGGGCGGTAGTAATTTTTAATTCATACATCGACTAACGAGCACGCGTATCCTACCAAGAAATCCGATAAGTCGACTGGAACTCTCGGTGCGCGGCTCGTTTAAAAATACAGTCGACGTCGCATTAACCCCGTGAAACTTTCCCCGGTTCTCGGTTCCACGGCGCCGGAGATTGATTAAGCTTCCAAGAAGTGCAATGTCGTCGGGGGCTCCCGGTTACGCGGAATTAGTTCCTCGCTTCTCGTGCAATATTAACCTTTTCAAACTGTAATGAAATTATGAAACGCGGTTCGAGATTACTTACTTTCTTACCATTGAAATTAATTGCGTTCCAGATGGCAAACACCAAGCCCCTCATCTATTTGTTAATACTCTTCCGTTTAATGAAATTTCAAAATGTTTTATCATATCAATTTCATTTCATTTCTATAACACGTTTACTTTAATGAAATTCAAATACCATTTATCCTTATAATAACGTGTGAAAATATTAATTTTGTACAATACACTGTAATCGCGTGCAACGCAAGTTGGTACAGAGAAATTACCAGTGATTAACGCGTTGCAATGCGGAAGGGTGAAGGGGATGACAGTCCGTCACGATGGGAATGCCTCGGTGGTTGGTAATAAAAGGTAAAGATTGTCAGAAAGCGAAGATTCGCGGTGCCGATAAGAAGTTTCTCAGCTGTCTTTGGCATCATCGAAGCAGGAGGAAGGCTCGTGGCAGCCGTGACTCGGCGGGAGATAACCTTCCCAGGAAAGTTCGTTCATTACCCGGGTAATTGCATCGTTTCTCGGCCGAACGTGTGCGCGCACCTTTAAACCGGCCTGGCCGAGGCGACAACGACATCATCGCCGGCTCGCTGACAACGAAAGAGAAACTTTAAACGAGCCACCGGCTCGACGATTCTCCGTTTAATAATGCCCGCAATTACATGCAGCTATTTATTTCGAAGGTCCCGCCGCGTAATGCCGGAAAATCACTGGTAACTCGAGATCCCGCAGCCCGTTTATATCCGGGTGTTTCGATGAATGCAAATCTACGACACGGCTCTGAACGTCTCTTTTTGTTGATCACGCGTTTGCATAATCGTGAAAATAACAAGAATAGCAACGTGTATTTCCTTGGAAGTGAACAGGCATAATGACATTTTTAACGGTATGCCGAATGAATTTAATGCTGGTAGCTCGTAGGATGTACCTATTTTTGCCTATTTTAAACGACTATTTAATGTTCCCAAGGTTTCTCGATAAGAATCAGCAAACAACAATTAGACGTTTTAGATCGTGGTTTTTATTGATTTACTGCGCGTCGTTTGCCGTCGACTAGGTAATTATGACTCACCTAAGCCGCATCATGAATACTTTTTGACTCGAACGGAATACGTTTAAGTAGAAACCGTTTAAACGTATAAACAAGTTGTTACTGATAATTCGCACTATCACGGTGACCGATGCGTCAGCGTCGTTTATTAGCCGGCACGTTATTTTTGATCGAGTTTATCGGACCCGGCGAAACGTGAAATGAACCGTATCGCGGAATTAATCGAGTCCCTCCTGCCTATAATTTGATCGCTGTTTAATTGAACGATTGCGCGCGATTGTGAAAGAGTGCGTTACGGATTCGCATTTTCGCAGCCGGTCATTATCAGGCGACTGTTCGCCGGTAATTTGCTGGAAACGAGGCGAACGTACCGTGCGAATAAATCGGGTGATCCTTCATAATTATTTTCACCATTTTCTCTGAGGTTTCGAACCGATCTTTTTTTTCTTTCCGCTGGTTAAAAGTTACGCGGAGATTAAAACGAGTTTTGTTGCTCGCCGCAACGAACATCGTTGCAACGGCCTTGCGAATCAGTCTCATCGTACTCTTTAATCGCGATCATTGTTGCTAACTTGCAAGACTGTTAAGCAGAAGATTACTCGAGTAATTAAGCGGTACGAAGTTTTTCTCGGTAAAGCAATCAGCCGGCTATTTTTAAACCCGGATATTCGAAACCAATCTCTTTACGAACTCCTCGAAACTCGTTACTTATCGCGAATTTCAATGCAACTCCGCTCGCGCTTCCTGCCCGAGTGTTTAAATTCCTACGGTACGAAACAGAAACGGCAAACTGCAGATAAGTTTAAACGTATATAACGCCAGCTCGGAACGGTCCGCTAACAAAGTAAAACGTTGTTTTCCGACGTTTCACAATTGCCGATTTCGCGGCGTAACGAAGTTTGTCGCGGTACGCCGGCCGCGATGAAATTTCGCGGCCTGAACAAAAGTGCTTTTTGACAGAGTTCCGCACGACTGATTTCGAGATATCGGTTTTCCGTCCAACGTTCCTCCGGCTTCCTCCTACTCCTCGCGGATATTGCCCGGCAAACGGCTCGCACGAATCGCTGGGAATCCCCCGCGTTACCAACCCCTTTCGCCCCCCGTCCCCCGTCCCGTGCTCCCGGGTTGAAACTAGTTCTCCGCGAAACGCGTATCTCCCGGCCAGAAAACTTTCTGGTCGTTAATGGAATTTCACAATATTTTCCGCGGTGTTTGTCGAACCGAAGATCGCGAGAATCGAGAATCGCTCTTGTTCTTTGTTAAACGCCAACCGAGTGCCTGGTTATTAAGCAAAGATTCTTACTCACACTCGTTGACTCTTGTGTAGAAAAAATGTTTACAGTGTAGAAGATTGTGTTTTAAAGGCGTCCGCTCGCGATGAATTATTCAGATGTTAAACACACGCTAATCGTAACATATGTATACAATGACATCAATGGAGCGGATACCTATAAATTTTGTATACGTATTCTATTTTCCGTTTACGAACGTGACGCTGCGTACAAATGTCTCTATTGATATTGGGGCAAAACTTTTTGATTTTTGACCAAATTTTCAACAATTTTTTTTCTCAGTAAAAAGTCGGGTCTGAAATTCGTTGAGGCCATCGATGATTTCTTTGATTATTACCGACGTTCTGATACGCGTAACGTTCCGGTCCAAACGATCGGCGGACGAGTTCGCGAGGATCGGAAGGATAGGCGCAGATTTGGAGCGAAGCCAGAAAGCGATACCTGGAAATCTGTCGGACAACTCGATTTCGTCGCGAGAAGCACGCCGGCGAAACTTGTTTACCGGTCTGATAATGGTATTCTGTCGGGTGCACCGCCGACGGTTCTCGTGTTTCTGCGGCACTGTTAATGGACTTACGACGAATCGCCGGGATTTACACCGGATTACAAACGCGTTTACGACTAATCTCTTCGTGTGTGACCAGTTCTACTCTGTTGATGCCATCCCGCTCGCACCGCCGCGCGTCTCACCGGTATCTCTGCCTATTTATCTTTCTCCAGTTTGCAGTTACGAGGATTTCCCTTGATCGTCCTCCGTGGTCTCTCGGGATGCAATCCTTTGCCAAGATTAGTGGTTTCGAACGTGTGTCATACGATTGGCACCACGCGTCCTCGACTACCGAGTCGCGCTTCGCGGTACTCATGATCATCTTAATGTTGCACGGGCTCGAAACAGTAACAAGGCACTCAAATTTTTATACGAAAAGATTTAGATGCAACAAAAGAATTTTATAATTGACTACAATTATTAATGTTTTATAAGCTATATTTTTTTATATATATTATTTTGCCTACAAATTCTCTGCTTTACGTATTGGGCATAGCTTAGATTCTTATCACATTTCTTAAACGTTTCAACAAACAATAGCGCGTGCCTACTACTTGTATCACTGCACGTTGCATTGTCTCGTGCTTAGATACGAAACGATAGCGAGCCCAGTTCGCAATTAACTAGAATTTTTCAAACCACTCTTAATCGCGACTATAAATCATGATACAAGTAGAAGGTTAGAACGATATTCAGACAAGCTTGTGCGTTCGGTAGACGCGGAGAGTCCGTCAAGGCGAGTTGTATCACCAGAAGCGGTAGTTTCTCTGATCAGGCAATTTGCTTGCATAATGCGACGCCTACGCGGCGCCCACGCACCTCGCCGAGTCGCGGTTGAGAACCTTCATCGCGAATTATACCCGGTTATTAGCGATCGTTCGCGAGGACGCCGCTGGAATACGATCGGACGCGATTACACGAGAATTGATCGCCTCTGCGAGAAATCTCCGATTGTCTTCGATGGGCTTGTCCATCCGAGCAGTTAGTAATCCGCGTGACTAGGAAAAAACTGCTTCCTCGTGCGGAGAGGAGTCAAGAGTAGGAGTCTATTAATGGGATGAATAGACCGCTTGTTATAAGATCGGCCATTGGAGATCTGGTTTCAAACTCTAACACTATAGCTCTCGACCTATTTCTTTGCGTTACCTGCGCTCTTATTTATTTACTCATTTAACAAGAATTATTCATGAAAAATTTAATTAATGAAATAAATTTTTTTTAATTTCTTATCGAAATTTGTAACTTCGGTTATGACCCTTGGAAATTATTCGTAATCACGTTATTTGTCGTGCTTCAAATAATAACTCAGCGATTTCGTTTACAAACGATGTTTTAAACGGCATTAAATCAAGGCTCGCGTTATATGAAAGCGAGTCAACGGGGTGCGGGGTGTTTCCCATTATCGAGGAAAGAAACTGCTGCGGAGGCCGGGAGGAAAAGAGCATCAGCAGCACGGGAGCGAGTAACCAACGGGAGGAAGGTAGGAATCGACCGACTCGACTACTTTGTAACGACGACAAGTAACGACTTCGTTACTTGAAGAAACGGCGGACAAGCGGGAGAGAGCTCCGGGCACGCCTTTCCGTGGCGTCATAGCGGCCGAAGGAAATTACGTTCTTGCCGGTCGTTCCGCGAACCACGGCCTTCCGCGGAGTCCTTAACTTCTTTAGGGCTTCATTCCCGAAGCTGCTGGCGCAACGCAAATCGAGCATACCTTTTGCGGCCGGTTGTTCTCACTTAACCGGATGCGTGTTTCTCGCGCTGCGAATAGAATCCGCGCTTTTTACCTACCCTCAAATCCGTAATTTGAGCTCGGTTCAAGATCGACTCGTTTCAATATTTCATACAACCGACGTCGGCAGCGTTACTTTTCTATTCTTCGCCGCCGTGCAGAAAATTACAAGATTAATTTATTAGGACCTTGAATAAGTCCTCGCTGTTTTTTCAGAAATGGTAGTAGCGGTACTCCGTGCATGGAATTTCGAATGGTAATGCACATTCAAGGAATTACTGTATCTAACTTTAAATTTCAGTGTATGGTAGTTCACTTTAGTCGAACAAAAGTAATTATTTATTAGATCCAAGAAAGTCTATTTTTGTGCCAAATAAAGCGTATTTGCGGGGAATTTTATTGCACTACTTTATTCAAAAGCAATCTGCAGCTGAAGCACATGGCATTCTTGTTGAGATCTACGGTGACAATACTCTGTCGAATGCGACATGTAGAGACTGGTTTCGACGTTTCAAAAATAATAATTTTAATCTTGAGGATAAGGAACATTCTGGCGCATCAAAAAAATTTGAAGACAAAGAATTAGAGGAATTACTCGATCAAGACCGATGTCAGACGCTGGCAGGACTTGGAAAAACATTACAAGTAGATGAGTCAACGGTTTCAAAACGTTTAACCCTTTGTACTCCGAATTTCATTTCAATTTCGTTATCAGTAAATCCCAATGCTTTTAAACGTTTTAATTGAAACTTACTTTAACTAACAAATAAGGCAATTTAAATAAATAAAGGAAGAAAAAATAACGTCTGCGCGACATCTATTTATTTAGACATGAAAAAATGTCGAGTGGGACTCGACAAAGGAGCTCCTGAGATAAAAACTGATGTCGAGTCACACTCGACATAGTTAAAAGTGTTAGGAATGATCCAGAAGCAAGGAAATTGCGTGCCGTATGAGTTGAAGCCGCGAGAAATTTTGTACAAAAACGGTCCTAATATCGAAACAGTGGCTTCGTTTTTCTATCGCACGTAATCGAAGTATCTCGAGGGTTTTCTCGTTGGAAACGCTCGGTTCCACGATTCGCCGGGTTGGAGATTATTCTTGAACACGAAAACGGCCAATTACGGAGATCGCTGACGGGTGTATTTTCGAGACAACGAGCGTCGACGGGCCGGCGAGGAACGTGTGATTCATTGCACGGTGGATACGGTTCGGTTGCACGGCCGGCCGGGATAGGGATAGGGTAATGACTGGTGCCACTCGAAACGACCCTTTCTTTTTATTGCCGGACAATAATATCGTGTGAGGCGAAAGTGGAAACGTTTTAACCTTTCGTTCGCCGCGTCGTGAGGATCCTGTTGCGAGACGGGGCAGCTATTATTCCTTGATATTTGCCTGGAACTGGCTGCGCCGCGCATTATATGCAAAAGCTGCCGCGGCGCACGGAGGAGGTGGTGAAAAGCAAATGACTGTATTAACACTTTGTTGAAAGTGTATTGTGCCGCGATGCTCTTTACAGTTTGATGATTTCGTTTGTTAAGTTGAGACCAAAGAATGCTGCGTCTATTGTGAGGAATTGTTGATTTACATCTATTGTCGTTACCAGGACGGTACAATACGAGGTGACTGCGTTCTTTACAAATCCTGCGATCCTTTCGCAACGCGGCTGTAAGAGTAATGAAAACCGGCGTGGCACAATGCGGTTGTTTAATAGAAATAATTAACGCTTGAAGTTGTATAATCGTATTGAGATTCGCGAAGTGCTGGAAAGAATATTCACAAGGGATATTCGTAGAACGCCTAAAATGTATATTGAGTTCGTTAAGTACGTTGCTCATAAAACCGGAATTGAATCGAACCGTCCTCGAGTTCATAGCTTGAAGAGATCTTGGCAAGGGTTCGTCGCTTCGCGGCCGAAGAAGAGGCGGAACGTCGCGCCGCGTTTATCTCTCGTTCCACGGCGGAGTTTGAATATTCAGTGGTTTCACGGGTAGAATGGGTAGCGAGAATGGGGACGAGAATGAGAAGAAGCGGCGGGTGGGATGCGCGAAGGAAATCCACAGGCGGGAGGGATAAGCCGGCTGGAATCTGGTGTACATCCCCGTTTAGCAATTAGCATCTTGTATTTTGAAGCCGTAGTTTCCTCCGGGTGGAACCGCGCCGCGGGAAGAAAAGCCTATCCGAAGTCGGCGAGCTCCCTTGCTTTTGCCCTCCTGAATATCGTTACCTTCGCCGAATTTAATTCGGTGGTTCGTAATTTGCCCCGCATTACCGATGTTCCGCGTTCAAACTCCGCTCGCCCTTGTTTCCCCATTATTTGAACAAGGTTAGACAATTTCAAAATTCATCGTATGTAATCGATTTACTTGCTCGCAGAACTTAAAAAAAAGAAAATTCCGAGAACTTAAATTATCTGAAATCCTATTTAACTCGACGAAAAATTTGCCTCCGTGGTGGAGTCGTTCAGATATAGTTGACGGATGTTAAAGGAATTAAAGTAGGAATTACCGGCTGATTGGAAAATGTTGTGTTCCAATTACTGACGGCAAACAGGCCTATAGTAATTAATTACGGTGTGCCTTGTGACTCCCGGATAATTCGATACCGGAAACAACCACGATCAGACAGACGAAGCTGCTTGATTAAATCACACGTATACCTGAATTCACAGTGCGCATACATCGTACATACGGTGTGTACGTAGCCGTGCTCCGCGAATGATGTATGCCTTGACGAGATTACACTCGCCTACGTCAACGCGTGTAATTCCGCTGCTCCGATTAGAAAACCAACAACTAGAGCGAGTAGTTGTGTCGTCTATTAAAAGAGACTCGAGCACGTGCATTTACTAAGTGTCAGCAATTTTCCTAACCGCGGGAATGCAATCCTCTAGACTCGCTTCGATATGGGAAAACTGATACGATTTTTACGTAGCAGTGGGAAAGGGGTCTCTGACTAAGGAAACATCCAAACAGAGGGGTGGAGCGTGAAACGTGATCACCGGGGATCACGAATCGCGGAATAATCGAATCGAGCCGAGCAGGTTCGATCAGCGACGCGGAGAGCGATACACAGAGGAAGAAGGGGGTTGGGGGGTGGCGGGACGTACATGGAAGGAGAGAGGAGCCACGGTTCCGTGACGCTGAAAGCATGCACCAAAGTCCCTTTTAGTGGTGCTTTCAACGTTTTTTCCCCGGTCGGTGGCTGTTCTGGCTCGTTCAAATATTAAAATAAGCGATAGGCGAGGGGGGCAAGCGGAAACACGCTACGGCTTACAAAAGAGATTTTCCACTTTGCCGTGACCCGGCCCGGTGTTCTTCTCTCCCGTCGCGGGGAACGGAAAAGGGGTTGAAAGATGGAGGGTGGATCGTCCCGCTACGTTCCTTCGCTTCCGAGAGGCAAAACAAATTTGCAAGAAACACTTCCCGTTTCCTAAACTGATCGCTCCGGTGCGCGCGTGTACATGCTCGCGCGGTACACCGGGTCTGTAAGACGAATTGGTGCGAGTGTGTTCTCGCGAAACGATGCCCGTAGCGAGCGAGATTGAGAGAGGTATCTCCTGCGCGACGACGTTTCGCCGCGCGCTCGTCTCTACTTCGATTCTATTTTAATACCCGGTTGAACGATCAACACCGCGTTTTGCGTCACTTTATATTTGACTTGCTGATTCGCGGAATAACGCAATTCCACGAATCAACGGTATTTTTAGAATATCGACGACCCAGCGACGCCTGGGAACGGTTTGACGTTAAACAGGGTAGAAGGTTGTCAAGGGTGTACGCGTGCAGAGAGAATGGTTATTGGTTAGGGTGTGGGAGCCTCGCTTAAATTAGCTTAGCAATATTTGCCTCCGTTGTTTGCCTACACAATCTTTACGGACGCCGATAATCGAATTTCGAAAAACGCGATCAAATCAGGTAGAGCGCAACGTTTTCCCGAAGTCAACTCGCTCGGAGAAACAGAATACGACGCGACGTTGACGGGAGATTATTTCCTTTTTATTCTACTCGGACGGTGGAAAATGTTATCACGGACCGTTTCGCGAATGATTATTTTACGCGTTTTTTTTTTACCTCAGGCGAGAAACGTTCGCGTTCAAAGGGAGCCAGACAGAATTTCAATCATTCGACGCGACACGTAATTATTCTTCATTCCCCGGGTTGAAAAACCAAGAACGGCATAAAACGCGGTACGGTGAAGTATTGTAGACCCATTATCGCGACGATCTGCCGTTGCTCATTTTTCTCACTTAGAAAACTGCGCGCTTCACATTGTTGCACACGTACCGGGGCGAAAGACGCGGAACACGTTCAGCATATTTTATCGGTACAACGAATCGAGTCTCATTTGAGAAATGGAACGTCACCGCGCAACGGCGGGTTCCGATGCGCGGGGTACGTATGTACGCAGTGATCGCCTCCTCGGGCGTGGATAACATTAAAAATATCACGTGCACGTGTGTACCACGGGCTCGGCTGGTCGGTCGGTCGGTCGGCGGCGCGGCGTCTCGCACGCCCGGGATAGATAGAGTCGTTTTATCGTTTTTCTTTTGCGTGTTGCAGGTACGTACAGTGCATTTCTCAGCGGGCCCGGGACACCGCCGGCTAAGTCCTGCCGATCGTGCCATTCTCACCGCGATCACGTATGTATCTTTGCACGTGTACAGCGTGTCGATATTAATAATGAATGAAGCTGTTGCATATACGGATCACCTCTTCTGCTCGTCCCCGTCTCGTCCGCTCGAAATTCGCGCATGATCTCGCCCGCGCCAATCCTTCGCCCACCCACCGTTCGCCCGATTATTATGTGCATATTTCATTCCTTCCCGTGGATCCGCCGGCGTGGAAAAATATTCCGCGAATAACGCAATCCGATCTGTCGATGCTCAATTTTCTATTCTAAATACCGATCTGTCTTCTTGTTGTCGTATTCGGTTCATCTTTATACGAGGACAATTTCGTTTGAATTAGTTTTGTGAATTTATTTTATACAGAGTCGAACTGTGAAAGATTTTTTTCAATGCAAATATTCATGTCTATGTTTTTCGTGCGATTATGAAATTACTTTAACGAGTCATTCATGTTTTTTTTGTGGATGCAGTATTTTTTGAACGACTCGTTTGTTTTGTTTGCGAGATTAAATGAAAAAAAGCGCGACAGGAAAATGCAGATAAACGCGTTTTCCACGACGAATTTGCATACGACGCGTAAAATGCCCTCTCTCGCCTCTCCCGGTCGAACAAACGGCAACCGCTCGGTTCCGCCGCGCCGTGAATTCGATTCCCTTATCAGTTTGATCCCCTATTTTCGCGACACGGGAATTCAAGGTGAAACGAGAGCACGGCGTACGAGGGATTCGCGACACGATGATTTAAAACGCGGCTGAATAAACGGGCGCGGGACGAGGAAAGGAGATATAAACGTCGCGTTCCATTTACCACCCTTCTCCTGTTCTATCCGAAGAGGTTTTCACGCTCATCTCGAGTTAACACTCTCAGCGACAAGCGTAACAATGCCCTCGTTGTTTACTTATTTTCATATGGACTCTGTCAGCTTGTATGAGCTCTTAAACAGAGACTAGATTGCAATTTTACATGGTTATCAAATATTACGTTAATAGAGTATTATTAAAAAAATTCTATTCTATCAAAGAGCGTGAAAACTATATATTAAATTATTACAATTATACATTAAAATTTACTGTGACTTAACCCTTCGCATTCGAGAGATAACTCTCAGTCACCATCTGTTTTATAAAATAATTGTTACATAGGTAAATAATTACTGCTTCAATATGTTATTGATTGAATTAGATTTAATTATTATAAAATTCATGCATACATTAATTTAAAAAATGTCGAAAGAAAAAATTGTTAATAATTTTAATCATTAATTTCCATTTAAGAAATTCACGAAATATTTGAGGAAAAATTCTTCGAGTGCAAAGGGTTTAAAAGGGCAATTGCATAATGCTTACTCCTCTTTATTCCTTCAAATATTCGACACAGCTTTTTGCCGCATTTAAAGTAGAAATCCGTGAGAAGAACACAGTTTGTTTCTTATTCGTATAAGAACGCGGCGGACAATGAACCGCTATCAATCTCTGTCAGGCGAACGTCTTTCCTTTCATACGCGAAGAAAAATCTCCTCCAGCAACCCGTGTCATCGTTTCCTTTCGCGAAAACCGTACGAATATCGCCGTGTTGAAAACGTTTGTTTATCCTCTCCGAGCCGGAACGCATCGCTCTAAACACTTAAATCGAGCGAGTAAACATGCGAAACGAAAACACCGTTCCGGTGTGTTGTCCGCGGGGATGATCAAAGCGCACCTACGGCTTTTTTCAAATCGCTTTTATCTCTGCGAGACCCTGTTCATCCCCGCGGCTGAAATCGACGAACGTTATCCGTATATTTGTCCTGGCCCTTTGTCCGCGAACAAGTGTCTCTCGTAGGAGGAGGAGGAGGTAACGCGTCTCGTGGCTTCGGGCTGCTGGTCTTACCGGTCGGTCTCTCATCCAGGTTTGAAAGAGACCGTCTATGTTGTTCTGTTTACGCGACACGAAGATCGCTTGAAGGAGCCAAGGGATATCCAATCGTGTTCGCTCCAGTAAATACAACCGTTATCTCCGCTCGCCTTCTAGCATTTCGTTGGCACCGATCTCTGGTTGGCGCTGATCACAGACGCACCATTGTTACCGTCGATTTCCCCCGTTTTTCCACCTGCAACTCACCGCAATTCAGTCTCGGTTTCACCCCGCACCAACTTCGTTTAATTATCCAGAGTGCAGCCGGTAAACATTCCAATTAACTTGAGCTTTCATTGAAAATTTAATGAACTCTTTCATTGAGCAACAATCGGTTACGTTAAGCTGTTATACAGCGATAATAGCAATTAGCGACATAAAGACATTTCTATTGAGACACGCGTGTTCGTTTAGTCAGCAGCCCTGCGAATTGTAATTAATTCTAACGATAAGAGAGAGTCATAAAAATCAATTTTATTATTATATTTATTTATTTTTTAGTTTCTTCCCGATCGCAAGTACTTGTACGCTCTTATTATTTTGTCGAAGTTATTAAAAGAGTACGTGACAATGAAACAGTTTACAAGACACCGAGGGGGATGATATAAAGTTGTGCTTCCGGGGGTTCTAATAGAGCGTTAAGTGCATTTGGCTAGGTTCCAGCTGCACGACGACTCGCACGGTTTTCTTGGACGTGAAATCACCGTGGTGTACCCCTATCTCCACCCACCTGTCTCGTTTCGTTTTTTTTTCCCTACTTCGATCCCTCCGGCGCGTCTGTCACGGTCGTTCCAATCTTCTCGAACTTCTCCGGAAGCTTTTTCGCCGATTCCTCGTCTACTCGAGTTCTCTCTTACCAACCCGCGACGGTCGTGTCCGTCGAGGAGTTTTCTTACTTCCCCAAGAAAAAAAATAAAAAAAAAACAATGCGAATTGGTTTATTGTAAAATCGTGATCGACAGATCATTTTCATTTGAATCAAAAATAAACTTCGATCAACCTCGTTATAATATTTCGATTATAATATTTATAGAGGCATTTATAAGAGGCATCTGTTCAAATAATAACACGCTTGAAAACGTCACGGTACGGTGAGTTCAGCTCTCCGGGTAACATACACGAATTTTTCCCAAGAAAGGATCTCCCCGTCGGTCGTCAAGAAGCAAATCGGGTTCACTGAGGCGTGTTGAACGCTGCGAAACGAGCGTTCATTTATCACGGTCTTCTTATCCGGTGCGGCCCGTGCGCTTCCATCGAGCGTTTCGCGACATGCTCGCCAGCAGCAGCAAACGAACCAGCCGTCTGGCACCGAACAGAGAGAAAAGAGAGCAGACCGTTCTCTCTCGTCAAAGTCAAGCCGGATCCACATTCGTTTACCTTTGAATCGTTGACGCGTATAGCATCTCGAGCTTAAAGATCCGGCGGTCGCGAGACTCGCACGCAACACCTTTAGACGAGTTCCATTCGTTTTTTTTTTTTTCATTTCGATGCTTCCGTGTCGATCTTTCAAGACTTTGTATCCTGGAGAGAGAGAGAGAGAGAGAGAGAGATAGCAACGGCAGTAGCTTTGTAAGAAGCAGTGGAGTAGCGTTAAGGCACGTCCGGGGGTTGCGAAAAAGCTTGCTGAGACACATTAGTCTTGGCGGGGGTCAACGAGTGAAAATAAATGGCCCATTACAGCGCGGAGAGCTAGCCTGTAGTACAATGTGTCCCCGGCGCGGCTCAGAGTGTGTAAGGACTCCTCTCTCTTCTTCTTCTTCTTCTGGTTCTCCACAGACTACGGCCCCATCCTACCCGGAATTTCACGGGGTGGACGATATATGCGAGCCGACAATAATAGAACGTAAATACTCCGATGAAACGATAGAACCTGTTGTGCTGTTATTATCGAACCCTTGACTCTCTTCTGCACCACTATCTTCTCTCTTCTCATTCTTCCCTTTGAGAAACGCCGAGTTATTGGAAATATTTAATTGTTTTTCATTCGTTCCTACATGTAGTCTTTGATATCACAGCACTAAGAATTTTATTCTTATGCATGTTATGAGAAATATAGTACTTGAACGTTACGACTCTTCTTACTTTTTTATTTATGTTTTAATGTATACGCGATGTATGTATGAATTCTACGAAGTTATTAGTTAGTTTTATTCGTGAAAACTTTTTTTTCGAAGGGAATAGATGAACAAAGGACGATGTTCTCTATAATTAATTACCGTGCTGGGAATGAGAAACTGAGTTGCGGTACTCCTCGCATGAGTAGTAATTATTTACGGCTGCTACTTACGCCATTATACATATATTAGATGTAGTGCAGGCACGTGAACATATTTTAATCCCTGTAGCAGATGGTGAATAGATGTGCCCTACGTGACGGCTCACAATGTTAAAGGGCTGAAATATATTATAAGGGCTATTCATTTCTTTCTAATTAGTTTTATAAGCAACTTAAGATTCATTTTAATTACTGTTATATTATTTTGAATGATTATTGATATTGATATAATTATATACAGACATAATGATCTGCTGTGGTATAAAACTGAGGGTGTAAACATATAGAGCAGTCCGAAAGCTTAAATTTCAATCTGTACGTCTCGTCATTGTTCTCGTGGTTCCCTCGGCTCACGACTTCCTCGAATTGCTTGAAAGAAAAGATCGCGCACCTGCCAGGCCAGGTTTGCCCGGGGTAAAAATCGACAAACTTGTCGTTCCGTCTTCCAGTGGCAGTGAAATTAATCGGCTGACGCGTGCCCGGAATCACTTTCGCGGATCTTTTTGTCCGAGAACCGGTGTCTGACCAGGAGGGACTGGATCCTTTGAAAACCTTGGGACTAAACGGAGCACAAAAGTTCGACGCCGTTTCTCTACTCGCTTTTTTTTCCTCCTACTGCTATTGGAATCGCTCGAATTTCTCTCGATAGAACCGCGAATATCTGGTATCGAAAAACGAGACGGTTCGGTTATCTATCTGTAAAATTGAAACTTAATTAAACTATTCGCTTAGTCGAATTATTTTCAATCTCATATTCAATTAATAACTGATATCGGAAGGAAACTGGCGATCGTAAAAACTCGTTCGAGGAAGAGAAAGAACTGATTTTCACCGGTGCAACGCATCGATACAATTTATTTTCTAATTAACGTAACTGCGGCCCTCCCGGCAGAGATCCGCTTGTCTGCAGGCAGGCAAAAACACCGCCGCTTCCATATTAATAATTTAATTTGAAAACTGAACAAATTGTCCGTAGTCGTGCAACAGAAAGAAACGTCGCTACCGGAGATTAATTAATTAGACGAGCGATTTATCAGCGCCGCGTTTTCCCGGGCGTACCGAATAAAAAGGTCGAAACGCTCGGCTCTTGGTAAATTAAAACGCGCCAACAGACAAGTTCCTGTTCCGTCTAGACAAGATTCTCAGTTATTTATTGCCGTCAATTATAGTATAGGCACAAAGTTAGCTCGGTAACTAGCTGTCTTTTTTTTATGTCCATCCAAGTTTTCTCTTTACCTCGGTCATCCTAACGTTTCACCTGCAACTTTGTCATTCATATACAATTATTACTTATTTTTCAAATAAAAAGAAATACCAGATATTTTATTTAAAAAAAAGTATTAATTCTAAAGTATTAATTAAATTAAGTGTAAATAAAGATAGAATTAATTCTGGAGGTAGACGTTTATGGGATAAACGGAGAGAACGAAGTGTGGCTGTCGCGAACAAAGCAACACCTGCGTTTACCGAGTATTCATCAACACCTTGCGAACGCGTTTCGCTTAACCGTTCGAGGAATTGAAAGGTTGGCATAAATAAACTATCGCTGGCGATCCTTTCGATGATAATGTTGCTTCTGACGGCTGATCGACAGTAGGAGAAGTTGAATGAAAAACGGGATATCGGTCATCGTATTATTATTATTATTATAGGAAACGACAAGCTTGCTTGCCATTTGTAGCGCGTTCGAGAGCCGTTCGCGATACGCACGAGTAACGCGTCGAGCAGCCGTGTTTGTTTTAAATTCGCTGAACGATGAACCGGGTTATCGTCCGCATCGTGGCTCGAATCGATTATCACGATTATCGAGCCCGCGCATTATGCCGACGTTCACAGAGATTCGCGGTGGAAACTATGCGGCCGGTGAAAGTTTCGGGGTCATTGATTGCTAGAGTTGCCAGAGTCGTCGGACGATTTGTGTTATTTTCTTGGAAAAGTCTCGTTAAAGCTGCATACGTGCAGTCAAAGGATGATTGCCTACCGTGAAGTTCTGTTAATGTAATACTTGGAGCTTTCAAGCTGGTTTGTATAGCGCGTACACCCTTGGAAATATCGACAGTTGGAAATGAAGACGGATACTGTTTGATACAAAGCAACGTTTCATATTTTTGCTCACTTTGNTTATAGTATAGGCACAAAGTTAGCTCGGTAACTAGCTGTCTTTTTTTTTATGTCCATCCAAGTTTTCTCTTTACCTCGGTCATCCTAACGTTTCACCTGCAACTTTGTCATTCATATACAATTATTACTTATTTTTCAAATAAAAAGAAATACCAGATATTTTATTTTAAAAAAAGTATTAATTCTAAAGTATTAATTAAATTAAGTGTAAATAAAGATAGAATTAATTCTGGAGGTAGACGTTTATGGGATAAACGGAGAGAACGAAGTGTGGCTGTCGCGAACAAAGCAACACCTGCGTTTACCGAGTATTCATCAACACCTTGCGAACGCGTTTCGCTTAACCGTTCGAGGAATTGAAAGGTTGGCATAAATAAACTATCGCTGGCGATCCTTTCGATGATAATGTTGCTTCTGACGGCTGATCGACAGTAGGAGAAGTTGAATGAAAAACGGGATATCGGTCATCGTATTATTATTATTATTATAGGAAACGACAAGCTTGCTTGCCATTTGTAGCGCGTTCGAGAGCCGTTCGCGATACGCACGAGTAACGCGTCGAGCAGCCGTGTTTGTTTTAAATTCGCTGAACGATGAACCGGGTTATCGTCCGCATCGTGGCTCGAATCGATTATCACGATTATCGAGCCCGCGCATTATGCCGACGTTCACAGAGATTCGCGGTGGAAACTATGCGGCCGGTGAAAGTTTCGGGGTCATTGATTGCTAGAGTTGCCAGAGTCGTCGGACGATTTGTGTTATTTTCTTGGAAAAGTCTCGTTAAAGCTGCATACGTGCAGTCAAAGGATGATTGCCTACCGTGAAGTTCTGTTAATGTAATACTTGGAGCTTTCAAGCTGGTTTGTATAGCGCGTACACCCTTGGAAATATCGACAGTTGGAAATGAAGACGGATACTGTTTGATACAAAGCAACGTTTCATATTTTTGCTCACTTTGTATGATAATTTCAAAATTAATATTAAAAATTAATTTTATGGTATATACTACAGTTTTGATCAACTGAGGCATACGTTGCAATTGTATTTATTTCATATGAAAAAGTACTTCCATGAGTGCCGTTGTACTTATGCCAATTTTATCAAAAAATTGTGTACCCACTTTTATCGACCCTCAATATACACCTGATACATATAATCCCACCCTCACATTATCGATTCGGCAGATACCCTGAAAAACGACCATATTTCGTCGTCCGATCCGAGGGAAAGCTGCGTAATGGGTAAAAAAGTTTTGATCCGCATTCCTGGGAAAAAACCGTGGTAGGAAAATGGAACGCGCCCGTTGGCTTAATTACGTTACTCGCATTATGCGACGTTTCTCCTTTGTTTCTGCGTCGTCGCCATGAAATCCCCTGTAAACGACGCCAGTGTCAACGTCGCGTCGCTTCGTCGTCGTCGACGGTATTGCGCCAGCCCAAAGCGTCGCGTCGAGCCATGCCACTACGTCGAATCGACCGAGTTGTCGTCGCTGTCTGTCCCTTACCCACCGCTGTCTGCCTTCTATCGCTCCCGTTTTTTCCCTTATCGTGCCTCGCGTTAATTTCATTCAGCCAGGTGCAACGTTAATTTCGCGGATACCAGAGTTGAAAGTCGTTCCGGGTGTCTTTTACCTGAACGTTTTAAGTATCAACTCGTCTCACGAGCAGGGATTTTGTTCGTTCAACTAAATTAGTACGATCTCTTTTAGGTCTCTCGAAATAACTGAACTATTAGTAGCGGGATAATAAACATGTTCGCGATAACGAAAGTCTTATTTTTTATTCACCGCGGAGTGGCGTTCGCTTATCTCGCCCGACGTATTTACACACGTAAAGGGATTACTGAAATTTATTAAGCTCGCATGCGGTCTCGAACGAGGCTCGTGCGAAAAACGGGACGCGCTCGACTGCGCTACAAAATATCTATGGGAACGTTAATGTCGAGCACGGCGTATGATTAGAGGACACGCGATCGTTCGAACTGTGAAAACGCTAATCCTTCGCGTGCGTATCAAGTTCGTCTTCTAATTTTATAGCGTGATTCACTACAGGCTAACAGGAACGTTGTTTGCCGCGGTAACTCGCTCGTAATTTCATTGTAAATTCATCTCGTCCGTGTACATATTATGAATGAATCCTCCTCGTTATTAGAATGAACGATCAACAAACAGGTTTCGTAAGGAACGTATATTTTATTGTACCTCGACAAAAGTCAACTGAAATTATTTTCATGCCTTTCTCGAAACAGAATGGGTATGCAAAACGTTTTGAAACTCGCGGAACAGCCAGAATGAACGGTTTCCCCCCTACGTGGTTTATCAAGTGTCGTATCAGTATATTGATTTTTTCCGCCGATTTCACACGGGATTCCACACACCGTCTCCGGGATGTATCGCGACCGATCGGGGTTTCGGCCTTATCGCGCTCGCTCGGGGTCCCCGCCGATCGGTTTTTATCAGGGCGCGGGGCACGAAGAACGCGTTCGACAAGAACGCGGTCGCGGAGGAAGACGGGAAGGCAGAGTAAAAAAAAAGGAACGGTATAGGAGCGGCGAAGGGAACGTGGAACGACGTACATGTAAGTGGTAACGCTTCGTGCATGCCAATCGTAGGTCGTATATCTCGTGGTACTTAGGTTGATAGTATCTCGGTCGACAGAGGGCGCGCTTGTTCAGCTGCAGAGGACTCCGCCGGTTTTGCCCTTGGAACAGGATGTTCGGCTTTATCCTGTCCGCGGTATCGTATCGCCAGATACAAATTGCGCTTCCAGCCCGCGATGATCAACTGCTTGGCCCACGGTAATTCGGGATTCCGTTTCGAGGGGGTTCAATCGACCGGTTGTAAAATATTGCTGCCGCGAAACGGTGCCACGTGGAATCCGACACC
The DNA here is from genome assembly GCA_004307685.1 of Ceratina australensis. Lineage (NCBI taxonomy): Eukaryota > Metazoa > Arthropoda > Insecta > Hymenoptera > Apidae > Ceratina > Ceratina australensis. Next base: position 190,520 of record SHCU01000194.1, on the reverse strand, counting down.
CGTTACTCAGTCGCTGTTGCAACGCGTGTCTCCGCGGTATATTTTAACAGTTACGACTATTTTAACTCTCTTCAGATTTAACGATATAAATTTCTCCGTGAAATATCGCATCCCCAATAGAAAGTAGTCTGCCTACACGAGAGATAGATGCGAAACGGTAAAATGCGCAGGAGAGCTAGCTAACAGTGAGAGACGTAATATACCGTGCATTGTGCATTGTAGAATGTTGCCGTGCATTCCGCGGTCTTTAATATTTAAGTCAACTCGCGTTGTATGTTTTCATTGTTACGTTCACTGCGAAAAATGTAAGAATGCACGCCGCGTGTGCTCGAAATATTTTATTCGGATACTTCCGACAGGATTCACGAGCGCAAGATTTTATCAATCTTCATTGCTTTTTGTATATTATATATTTTACGATTAAATAATCGTATGGACGTTGATCATCAATTGAAAATACAAACGGAGTAAACGTGAATGAAGATGAGGTTTAATTATGAAAAGGAGCATAATTCAAGGGCCGGATGAGTATCCTTCGGCTTACGTTCACCACGTTCCGCCGCGTCGTATGGACCGCGTGCGGTCAGTTTAGTTTTCCGGTCGACCTTGCTTCGTGCGACGGTTTTCACAGAGTGCGGTTACCAGCCGGCAGAAAAAGGGACGATCGCATCGGAGGGTTACCTCGTGGCTTCTTCTTACCGCAAATGTGCGGCACGGTTCAGGCCGGGTCGCCGCTGATATATTAACCGAGAATCAGGGAGATTAAAAATGAATTTATTATCGTCGGTACGTCGGGAACAAGGAACCGCGCGAAGGGTAGGAGCCACGGGTTCTCTGCTCTTCCCTCTTCTCCTCTTCTTCCTCGAGAGGATACGTACTTAAGTAAGCGCGATCAGTTTTACCCGGGCCGATCCACGGAGATTTATCGCGGCGAAATTAACGTAACAGTTTTTATGATTAATGTTTTACACGGTGTTTTCGGTCGGATAAACGCGCGGCGGGAAAAGCAGCGGAAAGAGGCGGGTATAGAATAACCGTGCGATGGCACGGGGTCTCATCTTGGCTCTCGCGTGTACGCGACTTTGTAAAGCGTATTAATACCATCTTGGTCACGGCGAGATTCTTAATTGCAATTTAAGAGGAACGAAAAAGGAAGAGAGCGAGTAAACGCGAGGGATCCCTCTAAATTACGACGTTCGTCCCGAGTACTCTATTTAAACGTCGTTTATGATACCGGTCCGGTGTTCCCTCTGTAAAAGCGGCGGCGCGGCGAAATTAATTAATACACGTGGGGAAAAAGGAAGACAATCGAGCGAACCCGGGGAATAAATCTTGATCTCTCCCTCGTCGCGGTGGAATTCATAAATCGTTGCGTCACTTACATTACCGGGACGATCGGGCACGAAACCGGGTAAAACGGGCGACACGGGGGGAAACGGAGATGGGGGAGCAGCAAGGCTGCGTGCGTTGAGCAGACGCGGCCCTCCGCGAAGCCAGCGGGACTGTTTTTCAAAAATGATTTCCGAGAACGAGCCTCGAGAGATCTCTCACCGATTGCCGGGTCCACTCCCACGCGAATAAGCCGGGCTCTCTCGCCGACGCGTGGCTCGCAAGCCATAAACTCCGCGAATCGTTCAAGGTGAAGCGGGCGACCCGCGAGAGACCGAGCGAAGGAACGAGGAGAGCCATCACGGGTCTCGAACACGGGCAGGCCTGTGGAAGTCGTGCATCACTCCCGTCCCGCGTCGCTGTACCCTCGGCACCGACATCGAGGGCCCCGGCGTTTTATGTGCTGCTGCGACCAACGAGACTTCCTTCAACCGGCGCTGTCACGTCTCTCGCCTCAACCTCCAGACGACCCGTCGCTTTTCACGAATAAATTAACCTTCTCGCCACTTTTTTGCTCGTCTCGCCGTTTGATATTAGCTTTTTGGTGCCCGCCAAAAAGGTACGCGACCGAGTCGACGATGAGTCAAATTTATTTACAGAGGACGCGGTTTCGTTCGAAGGGTACCTGAAACTTGTTCATTCCTTTTGGCTTCAGATAACGAAAGAAGAAAAAGATACTAATTACCTAAAAAAATCAGCCGTTTTTATCGTTCGATCTATATTAACGATGTGCTTGTTACGCCTTAATTAATAATACATAAGTTAATTCGTATTTCACGAAGACTGTTGTCCGTCACAGGTCGCGGAAGATCCGGTTCCTGCGCGCCCGTCCGGCCGATGTTTCTCATGAAAATTCACGTGGAATCCTTGACCCAACTCGTGTTCCGTGTTCGTGAGCCGCTGCGTTGGTTGCACCTCTCTTGTCCCTGGTTCGCCGCACGGTTTAACCTCCAGACGGACGGTGCAAGCCAGCGCGCACGGTGTGTGTCGCGTCTATCAGATGGCTGTGCTGCACCGCTGCCTCGACAATGTCAGTACACACGTACCCCGCGTTACCATATACCCACGAGCCGACCAAATGCGCCTGCTTCTTCTTCGTGCACGCTCCCTACGGCCCCGTACGTAACTCCTCGTTCACGGTCTGATTCTCCCCGGTACGTCGGCGATTCGTTTCCCACATTTTTATTCCCTCGATCTCGCCGGCTTCTTTCTCTCCCCCTCGCGGTATTTATCGTCACCGGATAGAGGAGACAAGAGACCCGCAATTTCTTCGCCCGGAGTAGTTTTACGCACCGAATTTCATTTCCGGCTACGAATATTAAAACCGTTGGTCACCGATCGTTCGCACGATTTCATTTAATCGCGTTTCCATTTCGCACACGATTGATCGCCCCGATTGCGGTAGGATATTTATATAATTGCAGCCGCGCAATTAAATGCATGTTAATTAGCCCATTGTTCATCCTCGGCCGTTAGTCACTCGGTCTACCGATTAATGAATCACCCGACGATTCGCTCTACCGCGTAAAAAAAAATCAGCCGGTGTTTGCATTCGTCGATCTTTATTCGGTGAAATACTTGAAGAGTCTCGTCATACATTATCATAACATTAGCATCGATGAATTCGTGGAACTGCGGTAATTTGCATTTCGTGGCCCCGATATACACGTAACGTGGTTCCACGTACATCTCCATCGAGCAGAGTGTCTCAAGGCCAGTCGGGCCACGTGGCAGTGACACACGCGTTGACGAAGCCGAAAACGCTCGATTAGGATATTCGAAAGAAGGATCCTCTCTTCCCTTGGTAGCCCGCACGTCATCTCGCACGCAAAAAAAAAAGAAGATATTTCCCTCTGCCATTCTCCTCTTGCATGCTGACATTTCGCGTAACCGACTCAAGGCGAGATCATTCCTTTTTTTCTTTATTTATCGTTACGCTTAGCAGCAGGAAGATTTGAATTTTTGCGACCGGATGATTCAGCTGAACCCGGCGAAGGAGGAAGTGGCTGCGAGAGGGATCGATAATTAAAGGTTGACGATTCTGTATTGAGTTTTGAACGTCAGCCGTGGAAGATTTATCGGCAACCCGATCGCATACCCGGGCAACGATTCTATTGTTACAAATGTGTAGGAGTGGCAGCTATTATCGAATGATTGAAAAATTTTCGGGCCCGAAGGTTATTATAAGAACGATTGAAATCGATACCAGCTGTTGATTATTGCTCACGTCGAAATTTACGACAATTAATATTACTATTATATAATATTCGCACGTACAATGGGCGAGGGTTTAAAGCCCGAGAGTTCAGGCATCGCTAGTGTCTAGCCTGGACCCGAGTCAATGCCACCCTTCCAGACATACTCTTGTTTTTTTTCGTTCCCTTCTCTTTTTAAATCGCCGGTTTATTCATCCGGAAGCATCGAATGGATATACATGTACCCTTCGGGAGTCCCCTGATCGATAGTAACTCCCGCATGCATTTATCTCACGGATGAACTTATAAAAGTTTCCGCGGGGCCGATGCCGGTCGATCGTAAACTCAATCGCGAACAGACAGACGAGTTTCTGGCAGATTGTACAGAAAGCGAACATTGGCAGTTAGTTTCGAACAGCGATTGCATCCGCTGTTGTACAAAGTGCGCGCCGCCGACGATATTTCATTCCGATAGTCGTCTGCCCTTTTGTTTGTTACAGATTTCAGAATGAAAAGTGTTTCTCTCTCTCTCTCTCTCTTTTTTCAACGAACAGATAGAAACACGGTTTTTATACCTACGAGCCGGTTCGTTTACACAATAGTAGCCATAGTAGCAATCGTGCTAGCGTACAGATATTTCATAGATCGATTTTTTCCTGCCTCGCTGTGTCCTCCCCTCTTGTATGTCGTAGTTATTAAGAGCTACATTTTTCTCCGCGATAGCATCGGTAGCTCCAGTGATTTACAAAGCAGATTCTAATCAGAGAATTATAGGAACGACCGGTTCGTTTTAGTCAGTTGACGGATAAGAAGCTCGATAGCTTTGTCACTAGTTTATTAACATCGAGTCAATTTTATTCCGTCGTATTGAGTAACACGATCAATCAGCATGTCATACATTTTTGATTGTATTATATTTAAATGCAGACGGCATTAGCGAGGACGTGATTTTCTCATAACACCGCGTCAATTTACAAATAGCCAGAGATTCGCGTCGCGTTTCACATGCTGGGAACGTGTTTCGTGGGCGCATCCTATGACGCGTGTAGCCTGTCTTCGAATTACGCTATTCATTCCAGAAGTCATTATTCGAGTAACAATGGGTCCGTCAAGATAGCCGGAGTGTCTCCTTTGTTGGCCATCGACGATAAGCGTAACACGTTACGTAATGTCGCGGTAGCGGCGGGCAATTATAATTGACGAGGCTCCGTGAATCGTCGAGGCCACGATTCTGCTCGCAATTCATTCTGGTTTGTTATCACGAGGAGGTACTCTTAAAAACGTTTGTTAATTCCGTGATGAACAACTTCACCGAGGAGCGCGTGACTAGCCGGCTAGATAACGCGCTATTTACGGGATGTCGACTAATGAAAGTGCGTGTAATCTTAATCATCAGAAATTAATTATGGAATTTCTGTAGCAGGATTTCATTGAATCAAGCGAGTCGATTTTCGCTATTCATTCAGGTTCCTTAAATGATTCAGACATTATTTCCATAAACGATTCGCGCGAAACGTGTTAATAATAACTGAACCTCTCGAAGCGAAAGCTATTTATGATCCAAACGAAAACGCGAACAGTGTGATCTGTTATGTTTGCGAGGAGGAGCACAAATGACGCAATCTGAATATTCGCTTGATTACCGCAGCGCATGAATGCTTCCTTCCATCTCGACCAAGGTGAATCTTACAATGCGCTCATTGTCTCTGTTCGGCAGCTAACTATGAATTAGCATTTACCCGCGTGCCTCGTTATACGGGCAGAAACATCCACGGTTTCATTACTCAATTGGCTGCGGTTTTCACGCGGGTATAAAAGTGATCACGATTAAATCCGGAATTAGACGATCGATGTGTAGAATATTTTTAATGAAGATCACTCCGTGTTCCCTCGGATGCGAGGGCACGGTAACACCGGTCGTTACGTAACCAATTATTGCAAATGATTGTTCGACTGCTTCGCGATGCGATCGATAACAGACGTTACTTCGAGACCCTCGAACAAATGACATTATATAATGAAACAGAAGTATTT
>SHCU01000194.1:164367-176700 GCA_004307685.1 Ceratina australensis | reverse complement strand
GCGCCCGAGCTATGCGCTCTCGTGCTCTCCTCGCATAGCGTACTCGCATGTGCCAGATGATACTGACGTCGGTAATACCTACGTCTATCCATCCACGTTCGGCCGCCGGTATATATCTTCCCATTAGTCTCTGCCCACGTCTCGGGCCAACACGAAGCGGCACGTGGGTCGTTGACTTTGACTGACTCGCCTGCTACACGCTCTCCATTCCTATCTCTCATTGTCTTCCTCCTCCCCTCGCACGCTTTTTCTTCTCTCACTTTTTTTCACCCTATTCCTCGTCCTTCGTTATCGTATCGTTCGAAGATTCTTATCACTTAAACTGGCCCTTGCCCCACTTTACTTGTCTCAATCATTTGTTTCCGGTAAGCTTATTTTGTGAGAGGCGATGAAATTATTAATCGTATTTACTAATTTATAATTATATTAAAAAATGTCATGCAATTAGATTTTGCAATATTAAAATTTTAGAAAGACTTGGGGTGCACTGATTTGAAGCATAAGATGCTTATAAGCGAACAGAAATAAAGCAGGCTTTTGAAAAAAGAAGTACATAATTCTCTCGTTTAATCGCACGTCAATCGAAAAGGGTATCGCTCCACCGTTAAACACCGGCAAGAGAGATCCGCTCAACGAACCGATTAAAAAGCTTGCCGGGAGTCCCTCTGTTTTTTTTCCCCTTACCCTGTGAAACGTTCATTTTTTCCTTCACGTCTGAGCCTTCTTAATTTACTTACTCCCCTTACTTTCTCTTTTTCCGGCTATTTTCCCTTCCCCCTTTTTACCGGGGTAAGAATTTTAATGCGGGTTTCCCGTGACATTCTCCGGTTCTGTCGGGCACCGAGTTCCGAGCCGCGGCTCGTTTCTTCCGGGCGAAACTTATCGACGTGGCCGGCATTAATTGCGCCCCGTAGTAACGCTCCGTTCGGAAAGTTATTTCGCAGCCAACCGGGGTGGGACTCGGAACGTTCGGCCGCCACCGTTGTAGAATCGTACGTGCGCCGTACCAATACCTACGGGGCCCGTGCAAAAAGCCGGACGCCGGTAATTTATGCGACGGATTTAAACTCTCCGCGCTGCGCGTTCGAATGAGTTTCACGTACTCCCAGGAAATCGTCCAAGAAGATCGTTAGTGGCGTGATTGAGCCCGGCCGGGACGAGGATTTATCGGGCCATTGTGCTTCCGCTAAGCCGGCTCGCATTTTACCGGATAACGCGAACTTCGCTCGCTCCGGAGAACTTCATTATCCTGACGATGATTTCGCATTTTCCCATCCGGTATTGCGTTATCGTTCGAGCGCAGAACTCCGTTAAAGGTTTTTGCCCGATAAACGATTCAATTGCCAACGTAGATACACGAACGTGCCAACCCGAGTTGTTTTTTCTTTTTTTTTTTTTTTTATTCATAATGCGGGCTACGTAGGCGATTTTGTGGCCAATTCTTATCGTCAATTTGTAACCATTGTGAATCGCACCGTCTTACTGCAAATTACTGGGAATTCTTTGCGTTGATAGTTCCGAGTATCTCGTGGGTTAAACGCGATTCCGTGGATATTTCACGGCTGTTTCTCGTTTGAAATTATTGTTTATCTCGCTCGAATGCAACTTTCTATTCTCGGGACTGGACGTATTTTCGAACTGGGACTATTTCCGCAGGACTCCGGTCGCGTAGAATATTTCTACATTTCTGATTACGCAGTTTCGATTTAGAGAGGCAATTGGAATTTTAATCGCAGTAAAACAGAAAAAAATATACGTGAGATTGTAGCCATTTCATTCGACGCAAACGAAAAGATATTGTTTCGGATTAGGCGAGGGGGCAATTCAATGCAGAATCGGCGTCATTTCGATCGATCGATGCCAATATTTTTTTTATACGGACGCAGTAAATTGCGATTTGCGCGTTGATAGGTGATTTTTCTTCGGAAACGCAGCGGTATCGTGCGGCCGGTTTTCACTGGGGGGGAAAAAAAATCCAATCGATTGCCCAAACGTGTCGAGTTCCGATAATCTTTCCTGTCGATGTATAGACAGGCTAATATTTCCACCGAGCTCCCCGTGAAATAGTTCAATTAAAATAACTCCTATTTTGCAATATTTCGTCGGCGAGTTTATAACGCGATGGCTACCAGTTTTTATACGCGGTTCATACCTACACCCGAAATACTCGTATTTTTTCGACAATAAATCTCCCCATATTTGCATCGGCTGCATGCAAATATACATACATATATGTATAAAATAAAAATCGCGTGAAGCATTTTACATGGAAATTATTTTTCGCAAGTTTCATTTTATCCTCTCGTTTATTCTCGCAATTTTATATCACCGCAGGAAATTGCAATATTTTTAATAAGATTTGTGGTAATCTTAGTAAGATTAGATCGGTTTTACCACACTGAAAATCTTCGATTTCGCGTGGTAAGTTTTACGTGCAACGTAGAACGTCCAGGGGACATTATGGTCCGTTTTCTATCGATTTAATGGATCGCCCGGTAACTATGCTGATTATCCGCGGATGGGGTAATCCCATCGGACAGGCGGCGAAAGGAGCAATTTGTTCGTCGTTCACCGATCACTATCTCTTGTGTAGTCACTCTCCTTTTTTTCCCTGCTTTCCGCGAAGCAACGCTGTGACATCGAAAACAACTAAATGCCGCTTAAGTCATTTGACGTGCAAGCAGCCGTGGAGGGCCACCGGACTCCGTAATTGCACGACATTCCTCTCTTCGGTAGCGGAGAGAGATAGAACGCACGGTCATTATACAGGTGGGGCAGCACGGCAATTCGCCGTCGCAGCGCCTATCTTTTTGCTCCCTTTTTCCTTTTTTTTTCTTACCAACCTCGCGAAGCTCCCCCCCTTCGCGATTCGCCGCATTCTGTCGATAAAACTTCGGGATTCTCGGTCGCTCTGCTTGCTGCTCTCGGGACCAAACGCGTAATTGGGATTTCCTGGGAGCTCCTCTTTTTTTTCCATTCCTCTTCTCTCGTGTCGTCGTCTTCGTCTTCGTCTCCGTCGTCCCCTTCGGAAGTTTACAGCGATGAGTTTCGGTAATCGCAGGACGCGCATGAATTTGCAACAATGTACCGGATGTAATTAACGTTATCAATTCCCTCGGCCAGTGATGGATCGAGGACCGCGTGCAATTACCTGAAGCTGCGATTAAACGAATATAAAAGCGGTGGTAAAGGGCGAGCGGAGGAAAATTTGTCGAAGTAATAAAACTGATCGGGATAAAATGTAGTCGGTAAAAAGCGTGCGCGTGTCTGTCCATTGTGTAAGCTGGCTGCTAATTCAAAGTTATGTAAATCCGTAATTACTCGTTTCTATGTGTCTACACGTAGCCGCGGTAGAATTAATTTCGTAGCTGAGCGATACTAATTGCGCGGAATTCAGCGAACCGTACGGTCTCGTGTATAGCCAGGCAGGCAGCAGGTATATTTTTCTAAAATAACGAGCAAGTTTCGGCGGGGAGGCATTTTGGAACGCGATACCTGTAAACCATAAACCTTTCGTTGATCGAACTCGTTACACAAGTTCCGACTAATTAGCGGCCGTACGACCGTTATCAAAACTCGATTTACATCTGTCTAATTAACCGATCCTCTTTCGGTGCTGGCATTTGCATTATGCCCGGGCCGAGCACGATTAGCATAACGTTCCACGCTTAATGTCTTCAGTTTCCAAATTCGTACCGAAAATAGACTTTCGCAAATCGGATTGAATTTCACGGTTCATTACCGGTCTTTCGAATTTAATTGAAGCCACGATTTCATGCCCGGCTTGTATCTGTGTTACACTCAGGTATAGGAAATAATCTCAGGTAATGGCGATAGGAATTTCGTATTTAAATTCAAGGCAATTGTGGCAAAAAATCATTTCGTACCTTATGACTTAGGGTTAATTTAAACCCTATTGACTAAGCCGTTTCACATTTTTTAAAAACTAGCAAATATTGCAGTCAATTTAAAATGCATAGAATAGTAGTATCACACGTGTATCTACAAAATAAAAAGACAGCGTAGGATCGTGTAATAACTCTTAGAAAAAAGGGGAAGGAATTGTTGTACATCCCATGTACGGAAAGCAACACATATCACGGCCACTTTATTGAATTACGTGGTACATCTCCTAAAATAGGATTAAACAAATCCGATTTAGCCAGCCGGCAACAACGTATCTCTCGCGAACAAGGGCCATAAAGGCCGGGGGGCTGGCAAATGCCCATCACGGTCGAGCCTACCGTTTCGATTCGTTCGATCAAAGGCAGGAAGAGGAGTCACTCGTGTCGGGAGTGGAACGGGCGTTCATATAGTCTTTGGCAATGTGCCGGCCGCGTGGCGCGCTCCTATTTCGGAGCTTATCGAACGTCGAATATTGCCGGCGCGGCGTATACGGCCTGGGACGACGGGTTTTACGCGTGAATAACAGGCCGGGTCCGGGCGGGTAATGCACGGCCCGTGTAATCCAACGCAACACACAAAAGTTGGCCACGCGGCTGTGGCTACGCAATCGGCGCATAATTCGTAACGAGCAAAAATGGTCGGGGCTCTCGAGACGTGTCGCCGGATCATTTGACTCCCCGTACAATCTTCAACACAAGTGGGAGATTTATTAATCGTATGCATCACAAATTTTCATCGCTTCTACAAGAAATCATCCATTTGCATTTGAATTTAACTGTGCGAATGCTAAGTTGCTTAGTTTTAGAGTAGAATTATTTGCAACAGTTTCAAATATTATTTGATCAGAGGAATTCATTTTTTTTCACGTTATTATTTTAAATATAATTATGTGTAAAAGGACATTTTTTTTTATATTTTTTGGTGATTTAACATTTAGTGTTCTGATACTTATGACGAGGAGTGTACTCGTACGCGGCCTTACCTTTTCGCCTCTCATTGGGACAGGCGTGACCTATCGGCGAACACTTACCGAACGCCAAAGGCGATGCCTTTTACGTGATAAATTATTGCCTGGTGTGCTTCTCGTTCTCTTTACCGCGGTATTTTATTATGCGCCTTTGCATCCAGCCAATCACTACATCCCCTCGGCGTTTATTTTCATCCGCCACGGTCCCTATTTTTATGCTCGTTCCATTTACTTTGGTTTTGTTTCATGCGATAAAAGTATCCGTGGTCTTTTACTCTGCATTTTTTTTTTTGGGGACGAAAAAATGTTAACGAAAACAATTAAAGGAGAAACGGGAAATCCATTAGCTTAACAGAAATTCGTTTTCTCGAACCGTCTATTGACGTCGCGTCAGCTTATCAGCGGTAGACATTCCATCCGCCAATTAGCATAGTAGGCGTTTTCCTTCATTTCCTCGCGAACTTTTGCCAACCATCAGAGAGACCGTATCGCAGAGGATATCTGTCAACAGGAAGCGTGTCCCCATAAATCGAATCGCAGACACGGCGTCGTCGGCAGCGGGAAAAAAATAACGTTATTAGGGTGCCGCGATCCGAACTCGGTGATAACGCGAAGGGAACCCGGCCAATGTTGTCACGTAACAGTTTTAATTACGGTTGTCGGGACTAATGTGCTTACCCAAGCGACGCGAGCTGTTGTCGCTTGTCGCGACGCACGCGACACACCAGCTGTCTCTTCCGTCTCTGCCAACGTCCACCCTCTTCTCTTTCCATCCCCCCGGCAAATAATTTTCTTATCATTTTCAATACATATTTGTGATGATGATCACAGTATCCGATATCGACCCTTTTTCCCGTATATCTAGGTACCATATTTTAATTTCCTTTTTCGTGTCAGTAGAAAACTTGAGGGAAATAAAATTCCCCAGAATAAGTTCATTATGTATAATTATTAAAGAACTTTTATGAGAGTGATACGCTAGATTTCATATTCCTTAAAAAGGGATGAAAAAAGTAAATGGTAAAAACAAAATGGGAATGGCCAAAAGATTTTAATTCTTATCTAGATTAAACATCGTCACATTTTTCCTATACATTTAATTATTAATAATATTTTTACTACGATTTCTTTTTAATTCTATTCATGCTCGTATTAATGCAAACCGTGTAAACGTAAAGGGTTAACGAACCGCGAACACGACTCGTGTTTGCCATCACTTTAACCTGATCAGCCACAAGTGTAATCCCGCATCGTAAGGCCGGCATTAATTATGATGGAAAGGCGGGCCTAAATCTCGTTGATCGATAGCTCGCGGCTGCTAGCGAACGAATTACAGGCGAGAGGAAAAATGTTTGTTTACACGTGCTGCGATTCGCGAGACAAGACAACGCGATACGTTCTGTCATTACATCGTTTGTTCCGTACAGCCAGCAATTTTATCCGTTTTCCCAGCGCCACACGCAAATGACCAGACCGCCTCGATTTTTTTTTTTCGTCCGATCGGCACGGAAACAATTCATAACGCGCGGCGAGCTGATCGACGCTCGGCATCGCATCGGCCACGATAAACGGTGTCGACGGCAATGATACAGCCGCGAGGCCCCGACCCGATAGCCACGATAACCGACCATCGGAACCACCACGTGCGTTCGCTGCACCCGGCAATGCGTCACGATAACTGCAACCCCCCCTCGTACGCTGTTTCGCGCCCACCGGTCATAACGGCGTTGTCGCGTGAACTTTATTTCCATCGCGATAACGCGACACTCGTTTTTTTCCCTCGCCCCCTTTTTTTCGCATTATCGGCCGAAACGTGGCTCAGGACATTCTTGCGCCGCCGTACCCTTTCCGCGTTTCGGGCAAGACCTTCCGAGTAATCGGCGCCTAATGGGGGTGCAGACTTTGATAAAGTGCATTGGGTTGGGCTAACAATTTTCTTTTTGCTGAACGATATGAAGTATAAAATTAAATATTAAAATATAATAAAATTAATTCATATATATATATATATAGATTTTATTAACCTCGTTTAATGATTGTAATCAATTAATCTACAGTTTTGTCTGAGGTACTTTAGAAATATACGTGGTGATCGTAAATCACAGTTGAAATGTACGGTTATTACTATACGCTGTTAAATCTACATAGATAATTTAATCTGTTAATTTAATTCGGAAATTTCCGTTTTGTAGCGCGGAACACTGCGTTTTACAATTAACACCGGAAACGATTATCATAATGCGCTTATTACGATGCATGTATGCGCGGAAAATTCAATTAATTCGGGCGATAATTATCGAACTCGTAGCTGCGTGCTTTCGCGTTTCCATGCCGCGGAAGAATTTGCATAAGTTGCCTCTGAAATATTAACCCAATTTCACTCATCTGTTCTCTGTAAACATAAACTGAGCAGCGATTCATTATATCATGAAATAAAATGTTAAACGCAGTCGGCAAATAGATATTCGCGCGTACCGCGTATTCTCTGTTATGTGAGCCGTTTCTTGTAAGTAGTATAAGTCACTTCGTTTCCAAATCGAAACGATTTACTTTTATTCTCAATTATTTTAAACAAATATAATTATGTATATCAGGAAATCAAGTGCAAGGATACGGAAATATTTTCTTCAGGCACTGCGTCCGGTTTTCGCACCCCTCGCGAATTTATTCACGCGCTCCCCTTGCTTGGTCGTGACCGGGAATTTTCATGATTCACGCCAGTTTTTTCACGTCCTCGACGCGGTCAATCGTATTGAAAGAAAGTTTAAAAGGGGGCGATTTCCCTTCCGGTGTATCAATTGTTTAGGGAGGTAGGGCGAAGTTTCTATCTTTACAGAGCCCTTGGGACCGTGTCCACATACTGAAACTTTTGCCAAAAGAAATCGGGAGGGTGGCGCGAAAAAATTCCTTGTCCCCTGTCCACATGGGACTGATTCTTTGTGTACATAAATCATGTTCCTACAGTATAGATAGGTTGTTTATCTCCCTTTTCTTTGCCAGCTCCGCAAACATAGCTGCTGGATACATGTTATTTTTCCTCTTCGATTTATCATTTTGTCACTGTGAATTTGTGACATTTTTTCTCAGCCTACAAGAATCTGAATATCGCTCGATTTTCATGAATTAATCACATGTTCGATCAAATGCACGTGAAAGGATCTACGAGCGAGAGAAAAAGAATTGGTTAACACATATTTCCAGGGAAACGAATTCTGCTATCACTTGGCAGCCCATGAAACAAGCGAAGGTAACAGAAAGGTCACGAGGAAACTTCGGTCGAGTAGCAGAAGCAGCAGCGGGCAAGTTTTAATACAATGAGATTTATCGACGAGATGCGCTGGACTATTGTCACAGCCGGGGACGAGTTTCCCCCGTCCTCCTTTATTCCGTACGAGGCGGTGACGGGACGGAAGAAGAAGAGGTGGAGGAGGCAAGGCGAGGTTTAATCTCCCGGGAGAGAAGACGTTCCGCTCGACAAGTGTCCCCGAACGATTCATCTTCAAAGAAACAGTTGGCCTTTTTTTGCGCCCACGTGACAGACCGAGCTCTCATTCGGTAACACGACATTTTCCTTTTTCATCCCAGTTTTTTCTCGCAATACGGGTGATATCGTGTGTCCGCAAGGCCTGACAGGATCCTTCTCCTCCGAGGCGACACTCTCGTGTTCTACGATAATATTGACATTGTTTTATGTTCAATAAAATTGTAATTTGCTACTTTCGATCCCAGAGCCAATTCAATTTAGCATGAATCTTTTTCGTGTTCCGTCGAAAATTCTGTTATGTTTTTCTCTTATCAGATTTCGTGTCTTCGTTAAAATATTACTTTTTCTCGTTGACGTTTGGGGTTGCTCGTCGTCGGATCGAATGAGATTATCTGTAGACATGTTCGCGTGAAATTTATCGACGTGCCGCGAAATTGCGTGATTAGGGTGTTATCACGCAGCGTGTACGATGTGAGTTGCGAACGGTTGTCTGATACGCGTCATTGCTTTTTATTTACGAGCGTAAAAAGAGGGCTAAGCTGGGGAAACATGCTCCTGTTGGACGTCTGATAATATTTGCAATTAACAGCTTTACACATTATGGCTGGTATTATGTCATGTTGTTAGTAAAAATAAGTTTATTTGAAAAATATTTGTAGTGCATTTAATAGGTGAACATGTATAACGTAATATCATACAATCGTATACATTATTTCATTAATTAATTAAAAGTCATATAATTAGATGTGTCCGTAGAAGTACAATGGACGTAGCAATTACTGTTGTTAGCAACAATACCCGTAACGAGCCATATTAAACTGCAATTTATGATTTACAGCTAATGATCGCGTAATGAGTACAATGCCAATTTGCAAACTATGCACATGAATAATAAACATCTCGAATATCGCGTGCTTAAAGAGAAATATCAATGATTTATATACGTAATCGTGCTAATCACTGTTAACATACTCTACATTCTAAATATTCCAATCAATCAATCAATATGACATTGAGTGTATTTCTACACACGAGGAATATTAATTCTTCGTATCAATTTTTTATTTGTTTTAAAAAATTGTCCATGACAAATGATCTCCGTAATTGTGATGTCATATTCAGTTAATATTCAAACTTCTGTCGCAAATATTTTATAAATTGGAATAACCGTGAACCAAGCATATGGTTTTATTTTTTTCGGTCACCTAATACTTTACATTTTTGGACACGCTGAAATGACGTAGGGTCGTGTGAGTTTGAACCGGGTTTCCTCGCATCACGGTTGATTTATAGCGAGGATTCCCAGTACGGTCAGCCGGTGGAGCGCGAGCGGGGGGCGATCGTTCGGAGAAATTGTTTTAAGCGTCCGGCCGATGGGAAATCCTCAGCGGCGGATAAAGGCGGCCGTTGTTCGCGAAATGCGTCGATGAATAAAACCGCGGGAATTCGCGCCCCGAACAATAACGATCGTTCTCGCCGCGATGTTTGCACACGTGTCCCGAAATTCCTCGAGAGACTCGCGCGTAGCCTCTTCCACGCGAGCCCATCGAAAGATTTATTTTCGTTTCGGCGTCGAACCAGGCCGGCACACGGGGGCTGCTCTCGCTTCTCCGCTTGTCACTGTTGTACCGCTGACAGTGCTACTGGCGCCGAGGAGTCACTCTCCGTCGTGTCGACACGGGACGACGCGAGGATTCGGTTATACCCCGGCTAAAAATAACCGTGAACAAATTATGAGCCGGCCGGCTAACATGTATAAACACTGTTCGCCTTCTGGGCTGGTTATAAATTAAATCCATTATGATATCCGCCGGTATAAAAGGTATTGTGTCCTTTCATCCTTTCTCATTCATTTGGAGAAGTGAGAAATACGCTCATGTCGTCTTTCTAAAGCTGATTGATTGATAGAAAAAATTATTATTATTATTATACGAATTTTATTACATTTAATTTCGAATTAAAACATTTATTTAATTATGTATTTATTAATCTCACAATTATTTTTTAAGAAGTAAAAGAGTTTTTTAAAATTGATTTGTTTATTGAAGAAACTGGCAGATATCTTGATACAGACACGTGTTCTGGCTGCGAGTTTAAAATGTAACGGCGTGTAAGCCGTGAGCCTATCAGATGCAGATTTGATCATTCACGTCAAACATAATGTTGCTGTTAATTGCAGGAAGCTTGTTCGATAAACGGTCGCGCGATTTAATCGTCGCAGTCATCGGCTACCGCCGTAGTATCCGCGGGGATTTTATTAACGTATCAGCAACGCGCGGACACCTATTATATTAATGTTTATAACGCGCGTAATAAACGTTTCAACGTGACTTTGAGTATACGTAGAAAATGAAGTGGGGCGGGGAGAGAGAGAGGTGAGAAAACGCGTCGGTAGTCCGGCTATAAATTAGAAAGTTAGAGGTATGACTTTTAATTAGACAGTTTTTGAAACGCGTTCGACGGTGATCCCGACTTACGGTTCCGCGTTCCGCGGAAAAGAAAGTTATTTGTAAACTGCAACAAGTGGCACGGTGAATTCTACTATGTATCTCTGGTAGCGTGATAGATGTCGCGCCGGATAAAATATGCAAAAGTCTTTTCTGCCCGCGCGAGAATATTCATAAAACTATTGTTTTTGCGTTGACGGCGCAATAAACGTCGAGGCGAAATCAAAGCGAATAAATTCACCTTCGCGTTCACACGAGCAGCGGACATTCGCGTTGAAAGTCCAAGCGAGATTTTTATTTCTCATCGGATCATTCTCGATGCGTATAATTATCGAGGTAGCAGAGAGGGATCTACAGAAATAGCTCGACGCGTTTTTTTTCTTTCCTTCTCTCTTTGCTGTTTCAACGTTCCATAGCCATCTACTCTGGTACTTACATTCATCACGAGCGAGTCTGTGTCCGATCCCCGGGCACCGGTCGCTTTGTCACGTTGAAACGTGACAGATCCGTCTCGATCCTCTTTTCGAGGACATACGAGCACGGGACAAATAAAGCGCTTACGTCGATCTTACGGCTACGCGCTCGTTTCTCGAAAACGAATTATTCCCGGAGAGAGCGGCCTCATCAGGATCCAAGTTCCGCCGGGAAATATTGTTACCGGCCACTCGGAACAGATTTAGCCTGTGCCGTTTTACCCTACTATATTTCGTGTCAGAGTCGTTGACGCTTTAGTAAGAGTGACAGCGACGCTATTAGAAATTATGCGTGAAAAATTTTTTGTGACGTAAGAAAAACTTTTAGCACAGGTTTTACGCATCGTGCAAATTAATTTTGTATTATTATCAGTTCCTCATAATTGTATAGTTTATTATGTATATTCATTGTATGTTTCCTACGTGAAATACCGATCATAATTTTCAACTTATAAATTAATTACGCTACTAGTTTCATGTTTATCATTGTTTTATCGATACGAAAGGATCGATGTGTCTATGTGTTTGGTTCGTTGCGAAATTGAATCGCGGCGCAACAGCGACTGATTTTAATACATAATGAGTGTATGCTAATGTCTGAACCCCGAGTTAACAGAGAAGTCGAATGAATAGGATCGTGCCAATAGAGGGAATTATGCGAATTAGTTTTTTGATCGGCGCGAGAACGGTATCGGGAATTGTTCGTTTATGCTTATTGATAATGCAAATGTGACGCGTGAAACGATGTTGTTCACGGATTTACATTATTCATTTCACGGTATTCAAGATGATTGGAACGAGCGGCGTATCAATTGATCTGCGATGAAATTAGCCAAGTTATTGCTCCAAACATCAATCAAATGCAAAATATGTAGACAATAACGGACTTCCTTATGGCAATCGTAAATGCAAAGAGACATTAAATGACTCAAGGAATTAAGATACGATTATTTATGCATCGCAGTACGTTGAAAGAATTATAGGACTTTATCTCAACAGAATTGACGGGGAAAAAGAGTTAGGTGTAACAGAGTCGAGAAACAGGGACGACGAGCT
>SHCU01000194.1:128371-164346 GCA_004307685.1 Ceratina australensis | reverse complement strand
CGTTGAAAGAATTATAGGACTTTATCTCAACAGAATTGACGGGGAAAAAGAGTTAAGTGTAACAGAGTCGAGAAACAGGGACGACGAGCTCGAAAGCTGGTAATATACGGGGAAACAGTAAAAGGTCGCGCGAACAAAGCCGTTGCTATTTTTGTGCGTGAAAGGCTGGTTGCACGTTGTGCACCAGCGGGGAATAAGAGAAAAAAAAAGAATGAGCAGAAGTCTGCGAAACCGAAGAGGTGAAAGGGATACGAGAGGAACATTGGTAGCGCACGACGATGACAGTGTCTCTTAGCTGGTTCGGATCCTTAATTCGTTGACGACAGATGATGGCGAACCGAAGGACGATGCACCGGCAAACGGGGCAAGAGAACAATTCAGCTTTGTTCTGTCAACTGTCTGCGGCTAATGAGCCTCTCCTACTACGGCGTCCTTGCAGCCGCTCCGCAGGACGGCTGTTCGGAACTTCGTCACGGCTCGATACCCACCTATAAACCGTTTAAATTTCCACCATTTTCAGCCACGGAACCCAGTTGGGCTATGCGTCGAATTACTAGACGGTGTTGTTAAATGCCACGAACGGTCTATCGGTAGACGAGCCAACGAAGCATGCTAAAAAAAAAAAGAAATAGGTAGTGTTCGCCTTCTGTTTGCGTTCCCTTCGACCAGCTATCGTGCGTGTGACTGGTGATAAGTTAATGCTGCGATTGGCGCACGTGAAAATAGCGAGAGGGTCGGCGGCGGGCAATATAATAAAAGTGTGGAAGGGTGGGTACCTGCGATACGAGACGAAGGAAAAGGAAAAGAAAAGGGCAGGGTGGAATAAAAAAAAAGAGGAAGAAAGTAGAAGTACCGGTGCAGTTGCACTCATTTACTTTCCCTGCAGGCATGAGTCACACATGAAAGGGCCTAATCTCACGCGATCGCGTCGTGTCCGGTGACCCTCGATCTCCTCGCGAATCCCCCGTGCGCAGCCCCTTCGCCACGGCCGCCCCTATCCTTCCGAGCAGCCAGTCTCCTTTCCTTTCGTTACACGCATTTAAATGACGCTGTTTTACATTTTTTTTTTCCTTCCCGAATATTATGGTTTTATTTCGTCCGTATCGTCGACGCCGATCTCTTCCTGGGCTCATTTATTTTCGACGGCCACCCGTTTTTTTTCTACCGGTTCTCCCTTCGGTCATCGGAGCTAGTCACCCACGAGTCCTACCTGCCTGTTCAAATATTTCTTCGCACGGCGTTAATAGACAAACACGTTCGTGAATGGTATTAATCCTTGGGGTACATAAGGGGCTGTTTGACAGGTAGAATCAAGAGGTACAATGTTACTTTTAATTATCGTAATGCGTATCACGCTTTTTATAGTATTCTTTGATAAGCGGCCGATAAATTTCGAGACGTATAAAAACGTGGTTTCCGTAGTCTAATTAACACTCGCGTTTTACACCAGCTCTTTATTTTAATAACATAGCAGCAAGAAGAAGAAGAAGTGTTCGTTTCGGGAACAAGGTTGCCCGGCGAACTGACCACGCGTTCGAATTCGTGACCAATTAAAATTCGAATTCATTACCTCGCGAACAATTACGAGCGTCATTATACCGTGTACGAAACTCGAGGCCTGGCTAAAAAAGGGGTTCCGCGCAAGGAACACAGGCCGCGGCGCATGCACTTGTGCCGATGCAGCATTTCGTGCACGTCTTAATTAAGCGCATACCGTTCGCAACGTGCAACGCCAGTAATTGTACATTAATTTCGTGAATCATGCTGCACATATGAGGAGGAAGATCGATCGGGACGGGCCGCGGTCAACAAATTTATGCGTACACGTACACACTCTATCCGGCGAGTACCAGTTTTCGCTACGGAAGTTGCATAATTAATGCCTTACGGTCTCGTTTTCGGAACTCGCTTAACCCACCGCTATATATGAATATATATATACAGGACAATGAAGATAAACCATAGATTTATCCGTTTGTAATAAATATTTGATGACTTTCTTATCTTTTATAGTAATTAGATTAAATTTAATCTATGGCAATAATTGTTTTCCCGTAATGAAAGCTTGATTTTTTCTAACTCCAATACAGTATGAAAAATCTATTAATTATATATACTTTTCGTTTTACTTCATTCTGTTGGTACAAAATGATTGTTTATCGCGATTTGAAAAACACACTGTATAACAAGCCTATAGACGGTTGTGCCGCGCCGGTAGCCGTTTCATCCTTTCGATTTCACGGCACACCGTGGCGAGAGATCGACGCGAATCGATACGGGGAAATTATCGGTTCCGCACGTACACAGCTCGCATCTTTTGATCCGCTTCATTCGCTTCGTTCCCGCTGCGTGTTCCCCCGGCTCGTTTTCGCATAACGTACGAGTGATTTCGCCCCTCCCTTTTGAATATTCATGACCCGTGTTTCTCTGTGAAATCGCTAATTATTCGATTCACATTCGCCGGGGAGCTTAATGCCGCCGCCGCCGCCGCGCAGTCGAGTTCGAACGCTTTTAAACGAGTTCGTATCGTTTGTGCAGTTCCCGGTACTTTATGACGCGCCCCACCTATTACCGTACTCAATTATCTATTCTATCGAAAACGTATGGTTCCACAAGAAATTACAAGAAATAATTTCTCGTCTTACTGATTGCAACCTTCTTAAAAAAGTTCCCACGTGAAAGTGTTATCCTCGTTCGACGAATTAATACGATTTTTTCACACGTCCTCGGCGCTCAAGGATACCGAATTTCACTTGATTGCCCCGTGTTTACTCGTTGAATGCGCAGGTCGATTTTACAATCTGGTACCATTAGCATTTATGGACAATACGTGGTACTCGTTCGGTAAATTACACGTTGCAATACGAGGCGAATCGACTCGCCGGCTTCAGCTCGCATCGTAGCCTCGATTTCGTGCCCGGCTCCTCCGTATCGCGCAGCAACCAAACGCTTTATAACCTTCTTTTTTATCTCTCTTCACCGTCCTCGTTTCGGCCGATTGATCACCGTATTAAATCGTTTCTCCGTTTCTTTGTTTCAGGTAAGGGACCTCAATCGAGCCCGCGTGCGCACCGGGTTACACGATTATTGTTTATTCGACGGGGTAAAAGGTAATCGAAACGTAATTGCGGCATTCTCCGTTTCAAGCGGGGGAAATCGTTCGGTCGTACAGCTGCGCCGGGTTACACGTGAATCCTGACCGTGCGCGATGCGCTTGATTCTCGAATTTCGATCGAGTTATTGTATTTCACCGTGTTATCTTCGTTTTGACGATAGAGTTTAATCCCTCGCCGATATTAGCAGAAATTTATGGCGCCGCGTGATACGGACGCGGGAACGAGGGGACGCGCTTGCCTCCGTGTAATTGATTAATCGCGAATAGACGCGAGATACAGCGGGTTCGTGGAAATCAGATTTGTGCCCGAGCCCGCGAATCGTCGTTAATTCCTGGCTTCAATTTATTACTTGAAATCGATATAACCGCCCGCGACTCCATTTCCGCCTTGATCGACAATTATCCGACGTCGAGCTCGACATTTCTTATATTATCGATGATTTATCGGGAACGAAGTTAATTAAACTTCGGCTACCCATTTTATTGACAATATCGATTCTATTACCGTTCACCCGAATCACGTAAATTCTTTAATTAATTAGAAGCAACCATGCGTTTTGCACGTACTGAATATTGACAGCTAATTGTAGGAGATAAAACAGACAAATCGGATTTCAAGCGAAAATTATTTTATTCAACGTGCCATGATAACATAGTTCGTCGTATCAATAGAATAATCGTTAAATATAAATTGGACGAGAGGCGAGGAGGAGGCAGCGCGTCTGGGATTCGATTCGACGCGATACAGTAACACCTGTAGTGTGCGGCGGTAATAGCGGCGATAATAGTAATGCTGTCGACGCACACGTCGGGTGGCCGGAGCATAGCCGACCGATGGCACAGGGCTACGTTTCCTGTTCATTTTAATTGGGTTATTAACGGGTGCGAGCGTTTCCTGCCTCCTGTGACAAACCCGGGACCTCGGAACGGCTGGGCACGCTCGCAGCTGCCGCTCCGCCGGAAACCAATCTGTTCCGTTTGTCTTTCGTTCCGTTCGCCAGCCTCGCTCGTCTCGGGCATAAATATGCATCGTGCTACTTAAATATTGCACGGCCCCCGGGTACGCATGTGTGTGTGTGTGTACGTGTGTATCCGTAATTTCGGTCAGAGTAATACGACCGCCGCTCATTTTACTTTCCTCGCCTTGTTGTTCCCCGGCGACGAAACAGTTGCGTATCGCTCGCGTAATGAGGAGACTAATGCCTCCTCCTCGCGTTTTTGGCACACGACGCCGCCGCCACCGTCGCTGTGCTACGTGAACAGCTGCGTGAGTACTCGTTGCCAGTGACGGGTATTCATCGACGTGTAAAGTGGGATCGTAATGGTCGCTCCTCCTCGGCCGACCGTTTTGTTGCCTCTCAAATTGAAGTACTTAGTAACCACTTAAACAATATCATACTGACCAGGAATCTGTATGTGGTTTTCGAATTAAATGCTTAACACTAGAAAAACTGAAACTTAGTATATACCTATATTGCCCGAAAGCAGTCGACGTGACTTCATTCTGAAAGAATAACTAATATAAAAGAATTAGAACTAATGTAAAGATTTATTTAAAATTAATTTTTAATAGTTTCTTGTATTATTAACAGTTACAAAACAGGTTATTAGTAAATATTAACAA
Source organism: Ceratina australensis (assembly GCA_004307685.1). Classification (NCBI taxonomy): domain Eukaryota; kingdom Metazoa; phylum Arthropoda; class Insecta; order Hymenoptera; family Apidae; genus Ceratina; species Ceratina australensis. The sequence continues at coordinate 159,607 of SHCU01000194.1, read as the reverse complement.
TAAAAAAACATTTCTAAGGAATTGCACCATCATATACATAATTTTTTTCTAATTGAAACGAAAAAGCAGTCAAAAAGACTTTCTTGGGCAATCTAGATTTAATAGCTATTTAAGCTTGCATACATTCTTAAAATCTTTGCCTATGTTTTATTAATGTAATAATTAGTAATTAGTAAGTCTTCAATAATTTTCAAATTGAATCTCGTTCGGCGCGTACACACGATGCGAATGACGCTATCATAGAATCAAGTCTGTGTGCCCGGCCGCAGTGGATCAGAATTCAGTTTCGGCCGAGATGAACTTGAACACGCAAGCCCGTGTGTCCCGGGCGAAAAACTTCTCGCACGGGCAGACAGGCGGCATAATTACGCGCGGCGTTGTGTTTCCTATAAGTGACGATTGATTACGTGGCAACGCGGGAAAGGCGGTTAGGCCAGTGGTGGTAGCTGTCCGTTATATAACGCGCGTGCATTTCCATTCGAGCCGCACACGATCGCCACCGATCTCTATTTCCATCGAGAGCCCGAGTTATTTCGAATCGTTCATAAATGATTCATGCACCGCGCGGTATTAACACCACCGGGTAGAAAAGAAACCTCGGGTGGCGAGGGTGGCAAAAAAGGCAGAGGAGTGACGGGCCGATTGGTCCTTCGCCGTATTCGGTGTTTATCCATAAAGCGACTCGCCGATCGCCGGAACACACCTCGCCACGGTTTTCTCTGCGTCCATCCATTTACACACACATACGCAAATGTATATGTATATACGTATATATATATGAGAACAAAAGAAGCAATTGGCCACGTCGTCGGTATCCTCGACGAGAATTCCCATGCATATGGATTAAGACGCTCCACATCTCGCCGTGCGCCAAGGTGCACGATACGTAATCCTGTTGCTACCGCGCAAGCAAATCATGTTTATTCAGGAAGGCGTATATATATATATATATATAGTAATAGAGGGTGGCTACTATCTTCTGTGTGCACCGGTTCGGTTATATCCGTGAAGATGTGTCATCATCGATGTGTCTGCCGGTGCATGTATTCGTTTATATCACAGTGTCTGGGCAGTGATTCGTCTCAAGGTTGATACGATTGTCGTCTCGCTTTTTTACCGCAATCGAATTCCGCCGATGTTTCGCTGGTTTTTGCCGGAGGGAAAGAAATTCATCCGGATGCGATCAGGCGGCTATGAATTTGTTTGTCCGGTTTAATTAGCGGCTGCTAGCAGGAAAACGAGTATACGCTTCTTTATACGAGCGACAGGATTACTACTCGTCTACACTTTTTTTCGTTCGTGTTTCTTAATTGGGCTCATTTGTTGGCGTTTAATCGACGTTTTATTTTGCACCTCGGAATTCCTGTTTTACTAATTTTAACCGCGGGTAATTAAATATTTGTCTGATAGACTCTGTCGACCTTTGCCAGTTTTGCAAACAGCAGTGCAAACGTAGAATTTATACTTCCTGTCTATCTAAGAATGACAAAGTACGCTTGCAATTATCGCGACGAGGCTATTTGCGGAGAGCACACTTCAAGCATCTGCCAAGAGTGCATATAATCATTTTCACCACTTTTCTATGTTAAACTAGTATATTTGAAACGAAACAAATGTATACCTGTTTCGCAGTCTGTAAATCGAAAGATTAGTCACAGAGGAACTATAAATAACTTGAGTTATTCAGAATTTCGTTCGGTGGCTTTTAAAATTCTTCTGTGAGGTACGAATTCAGGAATGTCAAGTGCCTCGGACGGGGAAATAATTCTTTTTATGGGAAAGAATTTATTGCACGTGTAATCAGTTAACATCTCGCGGATATAGATGTTACAACTCGGTAAACACGTTTCGTTACGTCACGTCGCCGGCTAGCTTCATTTGCATACGTACGGTTCAGATTAGAACGAGGAAAATCTTGCAATATCTCTCGTTGTGCACGATTGTTTAGCCGAAGAAATTGATACGTAATTCGTCGGCTTGAAACATCTAGTTAGCGAGCCGACGTTATTGAGACGGGTTGCAAAATTGCGCTCTGTGCTTTGCATAAATGAATTCCTTTGATTGTCGTTGGAACACAGTTCAATTCAACCGTACCTACAGCCGTTTTATTCAGTCTCACGACGGAGAAATTTATTTCCTGCTTTGTTAAAAATTTTACGATTTTATCTCGTACCTACGAATACACGCCATGTACATCTATTACACTAACGAAGTATCGTTCAAGTAAAATTTAAAAGCACGAAGAAGTGAAACATATGTTTGCACTTTGTAACAAATTCAATATCTCCCGTTCCATTGAACTTGCATAAATATCTGTAGTTTAATTACAATTATCCATCGTTCCTTTCGACCCTCGCCGGCTGGCTAATTCGAGAACCCTGTTCAATACCGGCTAGCCTTCCTCCGATCTATCCGGCAAGCCGTTTAACAAAACTGTCAGGTCTTTTGGCCCCTTTTTCTCAGTTGATCAGCCACCGGATTATATCCAGACAGATTAAACATTTGAACGGGATCAACGGGTCTAATGAAATTTCCCGTAGCCGCCGCGTCGTCGTCGTCGTCGTCGTCGTTGCACAGGCGAGGAAAGGGAACTTTCATCGCGGCTTCGGAACGCGTTTACAGAGCTAATAGTTTAACCGTGCGTCGCCCGCCGGAATTTTCAGCATCGCGAAAACCCCCTTCGGGTATCCGGTAAAATTTTCTCATTCGCCGTGTTGACTTTCACCGCCGCGCGTCGGCGTGGGTCTCGGCGCGGCTGTTTGATAAAAGGCAAGAGAAGAGGCTGCCTGCTCTTTCTCGACGATTCCCCGGTTCGTTACCGTGTAAAGAGAATAATTGTCTGGCCGTCGCCTCGGTGGCCTCCTTTTTTGGCCGGTCATATTTCGTGGGTACGTTCGCCGCTTCGGGAACTCGCGTCGTCGCCTGGGTCTTAAGTCGCGGCGACACCACAGCCGGGGCTGGCCTGGCTGTACGTGCACGTACACACCCGGTGGGTGGGTGTGCGCCCGCGAACAATGCATATTCATGAAGCGTCCGCGTGCATATTTACGAGCGGCTGTTCGCCGGGGATCCATGGCACAACTTTACAACGCTTTCGGTATCTGGCCATCCGCGTACAAAGGAAGCCGTGCCCCGTTCCCGATACGTCCGCGTCGTCGCTCGCTGTTCCACGATCGAAACCCGGCACGGCGGCGGCGGCGGTGGTCGTTACGTCGTTTCATACTGATCCCCGGATTATATGAAAACGACCGTTGTAAAGGAGAAATGATCACCGTTCACCTTATACGAAATTGCTTGCTTATTTTTATGTACAGCCACGTTCAACCGTTTAACTTCGTTCGGTCTACTTGCAAAATTCAATACGATACTCTTCTCAATTTTATATTAATTATTTATATTTTATATTTTGATTGAAATTATTATAATTCTTACGGATTTTTTAATTGTATATATGTTGCATAAATGTACAGCCACGTTCAACCGTTTAACTTCGTTTATCTACTTGCAAAATTCAATACGACATTCTTTTCCATTTTATATTAATTTTTTTTACATCACCTAATATATGGATTGAAATTATTATAATTCTTGCAGATTTTTTATTTAATATTTTTGCTATTTATCCGTCTATGTTACTGTAATTAATGGCAGCAATTTCGACATGCATCATCGGTATTCGTGTAAATTCGGTCGATTAAGCGGCAATTACCGCGACACGTGCGCGAGAACGATCACGATCGGGATGCGCGTGCACGTTCAAGACGAATCGACGAAGCGTACGTCCGGTGGTGTTGGATCGGCACGCTGCGGTCCAGATCGAAAAGGGAGGCGGGAGGGAACAGAGTAATTCGGTGAGACGATGTTATTAAAAGTGGCTAATTGGCCCGGTTTATTATTGCCGGCCTCGTTGCCGACCTCGAACAGGCCCGGAGGCTGTTTTTCATTCGCCGAGGCTAATTAATGATCCGCGTTTCTCGGCCGGGGGAAACGAGGGGGTGAAAAGGAGAGAAGGAACACTCGCGAGGCACTCGACGCACTCGTTAAAGCGCTTTATCGTTGGATGCTTGCGGAGCAAACGCCGTCGAGTGCGCACTTTGAGCGTTACCCACTCCTTTTTACGTTTTATCGATGGAAAGATTCATATTAATCGCGGCAAGAAGGCCGCGCGGATAAGGAACGAACGCCGGGAGTAGGTAAACAAAAAAATTGACTCGATAGAATTTTCCTTTAATCGCATTAGCCGCATGAAAAAGTGTCTGTCATTACGAGCCTCCAACCACTTCAGACTGATCGGAAGTGACGCCGTTCTATCTCGCGGAAGAAAGGTTTCTTTCAACCGTCCCTCCCTGATTGTTTTGCTCGTTTATTCAATCACGGCTCTCGATCCCGTGAAAAACTCCTCGTCGCTTATTATTAATTATGTTTCCTTTTCTACCGTCGGTTTACCTTCGACGATCGGCGGAAACTTTCACGGTCGGCCTGGCAGCAGCATGTGCCTGCTGGCCCCCCTCGCGCTCGCCTCCTCGCGGCTCCGTAGAAAGATTAATTAACGATAAACAGTTTGCTTGTTTTGCCAGACGTAGCAATAACGAAGGTAAATTTAATTACATCGAGGGGAGACAGCTTTTTTAACCGGTTTGACGGTTCAATGCGCGACGCTGCGAACGCGATACCGCGACCAATTATTAATAACAGCCCCGGCAAATAAATATGTATATCCGATTACGAAAGTACCCGTTGGTGTTATCAGTTAATTTCGAGAATTTCTTCTGACAGTGTCGCAAGTTAAATAAACAGAGTAATTGTCGGCCCGCGATTTTATTAACAACGAACGAGGAGAAAAAAAAGATCACCGCGTTGACACGCGAGGTGCAACCTGGCGACGCGCGAGCCACGACGGGATTAAAAATTATTTCGACGTGTCGCGGCGCGCGTCAGGTTTCATCGCGTTCGCTCCCGGCGAATTTACCTGAAATTGTACGTATCTGCATACGCGGGGCTACTCGCGGCGGTGCAACAAGTTTTACAGGTCCATAGATACGTGGCATCGGTGAAATTTTAATCGGATTATATACGGGAAAAATTCTCTCGCGTCGCGGCACAATCGCGCGTCGCTGCATTTTCGCGCGCGCGGTTATTCGCGGCGGTCTTCAAACTTGCTGCGGAAATAATTTCACGAAATAATTGAATAATCAATGCCAGCGCGCATGCCGCTTCCTCCCCCGCCTCCCCGCGCGTCCATCGTGCCACGTAACGCCTACAGGAAATTTTCATTTTCACCCGGCGTAGTCGCACCGGTTTTTATCGAATTCATGCCCGCGAGATTGATACCGCGTTTTAATCCCGCTTTTCGCGAGACGCCCGACCATTTTATTATTCCCGTCGAACGACGAATCGTTTTCGTCCTTTCAAATACCAACTGCTCAGGCTGGAATTTATAATCAATCTAATGAACTGAATTACTTTTCTCATGCTTTTAATTCAAACTAGTAGAAAATCAGAAATTATTTTATTATTGTCGAAGAGGTGTCAGTGGGCTGGTTGTGGAAAGAAAAAAGAGGATAGTTATCTAGACGTCAGACTGTTTTATCATTCCCTCGAACGACGAATCTCTTTCGTCCTTTCAAATATCATCTGCTCAGGTTGAAACTGATATTCAATTGAACCAACTGAATTAATTTTCTCATACTTTTAATTCAAACTAGTAAAAAATTAGGAATTATTTTACTATTGTGAAAGAGGTATCAGCGGTAAGAAAATGGAGGATCGCAGCCGTGTAGTTATCTACCACGCGAGGGCAGTAAACCGTTTGAAATATTCTAACCATCGCCGACATGTTTTCCCGGTTTAATTTCCGCTGGTCTAAGAGAGATAAATTTGGCCGGGTCTAATCGGCCGTTTTCTACCGAGCGAACGGGAGCCATGGGATAGGTAGGGACTGGCATCCAACATATACATATAGCCATGTGCCCGCGTGGAATATTAGCGGCGAGCGCGTGTAATCGAGTTTGGCACTTAGGTGGTCACCGTGGCGCATCGAGGGCATACGTATACCCCGCGTACTACCATCGTTATCCGCGGAAGCGAACAGTTTGCGTACAGGTTGTAGGCACGTAGTCGTAAAACGTTAGCAGGGTAGAGACGACGGTGCACGCGCGATTATACTCGGCCGGTGCGACGAGACGGGATGCGATGCGATCCGGCGCGAGGCCTCTCGAAAATTTGCAAACACGTAACGATGTAAGCGGCTTAACGTCGCGTCGCGCGCACGCGAGAGCTCCTGTTGTGCGAAACAACGGCCGTGCCCCGATAAGGGGAGCGCGCCGACCGTTATCATCGATCATCGTTAACTCGTCGACAATTAAAATACTCCCACCGCCTTGCTGTATTGTGCAACAGTATCAACCGTTCCACCTGAATCTTCGAGTTCGTACGTGTTACCGGAGTATGTTTCACAGAAAATTATGGGACTCTTGAAAATGGGTCTCACCTCTGATTTTTTAAACGTAACTTCGTTTCACGTTGCTCCTAAATTTTTAGTCTCCTCTACTCCTAAACTTTTAGCCATAATTTTTAATCTGTTATTAATAAAAATGATTTTTTTATTAAAATTATTTTACTTGAAGACTACAGAGAATATAGTAAATGAAACGTAAGCACGTGTACCAATAAGGGGTATTTCGCAGTACAAAGCAAACGTAACGTCTACAAGCAAGAAATGTAAAATCATATTCCATATATAATATTTTTTCATTTAGAACGTGCGAACCATGACCCCAATACCCCAACTCAAAACGAAATGCATTTTATTTAGCTCACGCGGCTGCACGTCATATCTAGACGTAATCGAAATCGAAGGTGAAGCTAATTTTTGGCCAATTATTGAATTGTCATTATCGGTTTCAAAGGAGAACGAAGCAAATCATCTGTCTATTTTTCTTTTCAATTGTCTGGTCGCAATGCAATTACGGTGCATTCAAGGCCGACCGGATCGACGCCTGCCACTTTCTGTCATTTTTATTAGGAAGCTCGCTTGACAAATTGTCATTGTGCGCGCACGTCAACCGTGCACTGGCTGCCCTCGCTTGTTATTGTTCCACCGCCGTCGCATTTTATTTCACGTGTAAGTACGTCGATTGAAAATCTTCACATGCGCGTCCCTCTCTTCTTAACCCGCCATCGATGTCCCCTTTGTGCTGTTCGCTCCTCCCGCTCGTTCGCAATTTCTACGTTCGAACGTGCTTATCCGCAGCCTCAATCACTTCGATATCCCGCCGCGTCGCAAATTGAAATTATTGTAAAATTGTCATTTTTTTTTAACTCACTCCGTCGTTCGAAATGTGTATAAAATCGTATGGAGTTATGGTCATAAAAATCGTACGCGTGCATCGGTACTTATGTAATTGAAAATTTTGATTGGTTTTATTAATCCCAGTGTACATCTCTATACGTTTTATTCGTTTCAAAGCGATGAATCGATTTATTTTCCACCAGCGAATTAATTTTCCACCCGGGTTTATGAAATATGAATTTGTTTTACTTCTAGTATTTACATGTGCGAATGAAATTAATTTCAAACATCGTGGAATATTTGAGGTGGTTCCAAAAAATCGTTTAGCTGATCAACAAAAAGGTCTGTGAATTCTTGCGAGCGTAAATAACGATAGCTTCGTTGAAAAGGTCTGACTAAATATATCGCTTCACACTGTACCGATTCTGGGAATAAAAATTGTCGTGATACCGCGGTACCCGAGGAAACGAGCCTCGGCATTACACGATTCCGGCCGAAGCGAATTACGTAGCTGAAATTGCAAGAAAAACACGGATGATTTGGTTTGCATGACAGAAGAAGAGCATGTTCCGTGCGATCAATCAAATTACAAAACTGCCGCGCACGCATACTACGATCGCGGATTAAAATAAAAAAAAAACATCGAATAATTTGATAAAATCGTAATACTAACTTCATATATAAAATAGTCTGCGCCGCTTCAAACATATCGTAAATCGATATAGCACGTTCACTGAGAAAATCATTTGAATATGACAAACTTCGCGGGAATTGGGATGCACATGTTTTATCCGTTCGAACGAGGCGAACCAATTTCGCTCACCACTCAATCTGAACGATTTGCATGCCGGCATATTTCGGGCCTGATAAAACCAAAAAAAGCAGCAACCGATCGAAAAGAAAAACGATCAGCAGACCGCGTAACAATAAATCCATTAAACCAGATGCCGTCGAGTCGACCGCGACAAGAAATCTATCTGTCGCTGAAGGGGAGCGGGCTCCGTTAATTTCATTATTGATCGGGATTCGATCGGCAGTTGCGGCCGCGGTGCGCGACTCCCTTTTGCGCTGATAAATCGAACATCGCCGATAAAACCATTACACGGCCGTGAACGCATTCCGCGCGTCTGCCGCTGAACACAAGAGTAGGAATTCCCCGGCCGCTTGTCACCGTCATCTACGCGGGGTTCTACAACCGCTACATTTCGATTGAAACAGCGTCGCGGCCGGGCAAATTGTCGCTCGCGAAAGTAGCCGTGATAACGTTTCGCTCCGGCAATAAATTAGAGCCGCGCTGATAAACCGGTAGCAGCGGGTACTGGAGCAGTGGCGCCGTGAAGAAAACCGGAAACCTGTTCCGCCGCGGCGGCGGCGGGCGCTTGCTTATCTGAATCCGCCACTCGATATCGCGACTAGGACCCCGGTGCTCGTGTTCTCCGTTGCGTCAAGCGTTAAATGTATTTTCTTTTGAGCACGCGGTCAGCTTCTTCGCGGTGAATCACGACGCGTACGCATCATGTTAACACCAGCCTTGTTGGGTTATCAATGATCGAGTCACTTTTAACCTATTTGCATTGTAAGTGCATATACGTGGAATTTCGCTGGTCATTGTCACTAAACTGCATATGCGTGTCCTAATTTTGATAAACTATTATCTATATGTTTTTGAATTTAAATGATTTTATACGATTAAATGTTTTTATTTTGCTGTGCGATTTTTCGCTAGCTTATTCGAATGCTTTCCCAAACAGGTTACGTGTCTTTATGTTCAGATAGTGATATATTAATTATTATCAAGGAGGAATTAGTTTCACTCGTCGGAGATATAAACAGTATCAGTTTTATTCGATACTACTGACAAACTTAACAAATTACGTTGCGTGATACGCGGACAGGCGTACAGGTAGCCAGTCACAATTACCATATCCAAATAAACATGCAAATGCCTACGTCTTCATTTTGCAAGCAGACTATCTATTTAATGAGGTACTCGCAAGGCAAAACATACGGGGGTATTAAACGGAAATAAATCAGAAACCCGTTCTCACGTGGCGTTCGCAAATCAGCTACAGTGTACGTATGTAAATAAAGCAAGGTATTATACGATGGGGTTTTATACATGGGACACTTTTTCTCGCAATAATTCTACCCGGGCTTCGACGCCAGTGACAGAGAGCAGTAGTGAAAACCGCGTTAAGCCTCGCTGCCTGATCGTTTATGATATATTCCTACGCGTTTTCTGTTTGCCGGTTGCTTGATTCGCTTATTGATCGCCAGTATAGTAAATCATTGACCGTATCGATGAGATAGGGGATCGCGTGGTCGGTTGAAGAATTTATTGGCGCAGATGGTTGACTCCTGCCCGCTGTGGCAACCGTTGCCAACGTGTCAGACGCGCGAATTTAACGCATTATGCATCGCGACGTTTTGCATATCCACGCTGCTGCTGCTGCCTGTCTTCTGCTGTCCCAAGGTGGTGCGAAACAACAATTTTTACACCGCGTAATTAATTTTCGTTCGAGTCGCGTCAAATCGTGAGAAGCAAGTTTCCTTTCTCGCGATGATTTCACTGCGCGCAATCGATCACGCCACGGTGAAAGGCAGTGGCGAATGCTCGGTGAAAGCTGCACATCAGTCGTGATATTGTGATCCTGTAAATCTGATACAGCGGCAGGAACGTTGCAGATGCAATAACGCGATAAGATCGTTCGATCTACTTCGTGCAATCGAACCCATTGTAAAACGTCGAATAGGAAATCGTGTACAATCAAGATCAATAAAGGTAACTTGGTTAACGAACGTTAACACCGTGCCTCGACGACGCTGGAAATACGAATGTAATTAGAAAATTAATACGTAACACCGTTGCGTGCGCGGATACCATGGTGCCCGATAATCGGTGAGTGCATTAATAAACGGCTCGTCGATAGCACCGGTGTAATTTCGTCGAGAGCGTCGATAACAACAGCGACGTTTTAATAAATTCTCACGGGCCGGTGATAAATAACCCCGAGCCCCCGTGGCAACGGTCCATTATTCTCCTTCCGTTCGACCGGCGATCGGTTTATCGCGGATTTCCTCTTATTTCCGATTTTTCTTTCAAGCAACTCGCCCAGATTGGGAGAGCTACCGTCGTTTCACCTCATCGGAGAGGAGCAGCAGCAGCAGCCGGCGGCCGGCCTCTTTGCTCAACGGAGCACATTGTATCGGAATTGGGACGAAATCCTCATTAAACTCCGCGAGAACCCGACGAACCGTTTCCACCTCCGCCTCTTTCTATATATCCGACGATTGTTCTCCTCCTCGGCCACCCCACCGCCTCCTCCGTTACGGCTAACAAACCATTTCTCCATCTGAATCGCGAGCCGGCGATAGGAACGTGACTCGGTCTTAATACCCCACTTTTCCGAGGAGAATTGCATGCGGAATGAGAACGTTTAAGAAAAATTTCATTCCCAGATATTTGTCAGGAGATTTTCTCTCCCACGCTCGCGCGTCATTATTCGATCGGTCGAGTCAGATCCGTGCAGGTTAACATTACGCGAAATCGGAATCTCGTAACTAATTTGAGGATGAATTATGAAACGCTATAGTTTACTCTTAATGTCGTTCGAATCGCTGCGCTCATTTTTCGTGCGAGATCAAATCTGTTACCATAAATTCATCATGCCTGTTCCATTATGTATCTACCCGCCGGGAGATCAGCGGGAGCGATAAAAATATCTTCGCCCGTTGAAAGCGACGTTACATTAAATTAGATTCGCGGTAAGAATTTATTACATAATCGGGCGTCCAGGTATTATTGTCGCCGGTGAATTCAATTCCACGGCTGTAAACCTGTCGTTTTTCCGTGCTCGCAAGTGCGCGCGGAGTTCTCCGGCGAATTCCAAACGAACTCTCCTCCCCGTTTAACTTCACTGATCCCCGACGATCCAATTACATTACGTTTTATAATGTAAACTGGGCGAACCGTTTCGAAACCGTGCAAACCGCTTGTAAACGGTCTACTAAAATTATTTGCACAATTTAATGCGCAGGAAGTGTTAACGGATCGTATAATGAATCGTTGCAACCCGATACTGGTAACGAGTTGCTGAAGTCGAGTACTGTAATATACATTTCAGGTATGACGCGTTTCACGAGAGATATACGTACATAAATAAATAGAGAAGCGGCCGGGAATTATTTATAAAGGCCTTCATTCTCTCTCTCTCTCTCTCCTTTAGTAACGCTCTCGCGGTACCGTTTTACACTAATTGCTCTTAATCTCGCGCTCCGCCGTACTATGTACAGGCGAGCCAACAATGCGATACATAATGTAGATAAGAAAAATGTAACATTGTATGTACCGTATCTTACTTAGGAAGGAACTAATGGCACCGACGTCGAGTGGAATCCGTCTGCTGCCTCCACCTTTTAGCTTTTAGCGTCGGGTTCGCCGGTTCATGAATGGCTCCTGAAATAGCCGCGGTGTTACTTTTAACAAGCCCCAATATATCAAAGCTTAATATACCATGTATCACCAGTAATTGCTATAATTAACACTGATTATACTGATCACTTTCCCGTTGCCTCGTGTCTCCGTTTTCTTCTCGAATTTATTTATATTTAATGTCATATTGTAATTTATAAAATAGCTCGCATATTAGTTTTTGTTCAATGCAAATTCGTTGAGAATATTCTATCGAGGAAGGCCAATTTTTTTTTTGTTAATTATGTTACCACGAGTGGCAGCTGTTAGTAAAAATGGGAACGTAATAGAAACAGTGTAAAAATAAATCAGCGGCACAGGGAACAATGCGGTATTTTTGGAGCGTCGAAATATTATTTGCAGCAAGCGAAAAGGAGCGAGCGGGTTCAACGGAAAGGGAAGAATGGAGTTACTCGCGGAGAGCTCTCCATTCTTCCCCCGTCTTTCACGTGCTCCTTTCCCGCGAGGGCCATAAATGCAGAAACCATAATGCACCTCCGGCAAATGAGCAGTTAACCCCGATTTAAACCGCGCTTGCGCCTCCGTCGACCATTAAATAATAAATCAATAACGCCGGCTAATAATACGCAGATTTACCAAGACCCACAAACAATGACATACTCCATTTGTCCGGAGACATGTTCCTTCGGTTATCAAACGAGCCAATTTTACGTTTTCTAAGGGAATGCGTTAAAGTATGGTCTGACGATTTCATTCGTCATTAAATTTTATTTTATATTTAAGAAATGTGAGAATTTGTGTTTAAGTTTTAAAACGAATTAATTCAGTTAATTTTAGGATAGTGTTTCCTATCATGGTCGACGCTCTGCTTTTAAGTTTGATCTTTAAAGAGCTGTGAAACAAAACGAGCATGAACAAAATAAGAGAGAGTTATGTTTGTTCCTGAAGTGTTAACCCTCGAAAATTGTAGGCCAAGGTATTGATGGCACAGCAACCCTTATTGGGAAATGATTATGATCTTCAAAACGTATTATTATTTTGCGCGAATCCGAGAGTCTCACAGAGATAAAAAGACGCATGAAATTCATGATGGATGTCAAATGGGGTAAAGAGCAGTTTCGTAGGAAAATGATCCTGGACATTATCTCGTAAACTCGATACATATCTCTTATCGAGTACGACAAGTATTAAATTCGACGTCGTTTCGGGAAGTGTATGCATCGGTCGTTAACCGAATCGCTAAGGGTCCATAAAATCGGTTCCCCTCGTCGAACGTCGCTGGCGGAGTGGTGGGTATTGGGAGACGAGTGTTGTCGCGACGTTACCTCGAAGAAAATCGGGGTCGAATTTGCACGGTCGTTTGTCGTAATTCCCGGTGGTTTGCATCCCGAGCGCGATTGATAAGCTCCTCCTTGGAACAAGAGGAGAGGAGAGACTGTGACTGCGCGCGGGGGTTGCGCTGCAGCGGTTGCTCCCTAGCGCACCTGGTCCCGCAGTCGTAAAGCTGGCAGAGTAAGTCTTGTTTATTGGCCTCGGCCGCTGGCAGGAATCTCTTTTATTCGAGCAACAACCGTGCGACGACGGGGACGGAACGTAACCGGGGAGATCCCATTTGCGGCGAAGTAAATAAAGCCCTAAATTTTCGCAGGAATTATGCCGTTTTCACGCTTAACCGACTACCGCCTTCGCGTACATCCGGGGGGAATTATGTCAGTTCAGGGTTGCACGGGTTGGGTCCCGCTGGTTGACTGGTTGCCCGGCTGTAATTGAATCCGCCGAATAAAATACGACACCTCGTGCGCTTGCGTGTTCTGAAATTAGTTTAATCGCGTCTCGTGACCGATCACCGATTCGCGTTACCGACGCGCCTCTTCAACGAAAAACGGGCCAATCCCCCGGTTGCTTTTTTTCTTTTTGCTTTTCATTCATTTACTGCGCTCAACGTGCGCCGCTAATTATTCTTTTCAGACTTTCATTAGCCTACTCTTAAAAAGGTTTGATTAAATTGTAGCACTTGGGAATAGCGATTGGAGTTTTTAAACGTGGTGGATTTCATTCAATGTTAACTGTTATTGGATTTTTCTGTAATTATTTTTCTACAATTTTTCAGACAGTATCGTGGTATTTATCGGATTTGATAAATTTAGCGTGTTAATAGTAAATAAGCTCTGCAAGCTCCCGCGTTTCGTTTGAATTATTTTGATATTTATTCGCTTCGCAAACATTTATATTTAATACGTTTATTACGTTGTTTGTTTCGGCGAACGTTTTTATTATCCTATAATCCACAGCAAAATTTATATTTTATTCGTTTTTGCGACAAACTGCTTTTTATAAATATTTTTCTCCGCGTATTTCACAGCAGTATTATTTTCATTATTCAGAGCGGTATTAAAATTATTATATCAATCAAAATAAAATCTAGTTGATAACGAACGATTTACTTATGTTACAAAATGTGAGATAGTAAACACTCCCAGGGGAGATAATCAAAAATTAAAATTAATATCCTTAGGAATGAAACATTTTAACATATATATAGCACGATTCATGGTTATTTTGTTGCCTGACCAGCGCAAGGGCATAATCTACGTTCGCATTTACTAGAAGAACTCATGCTATGCGGCATTATCAGCGACACTCGCAATGCGAGCTGCCTTATAATCTTATCTGCTAATGCGTACATTGTCGTTGATACAGTTGCGGCGCAGCGCGGTACCTCTACCATAAAAAGTATGGGAAAAATGGTAGTCAAGGCGGGATCAAATCTGCTCAAGCACCGTAAATATTCATGTGAACGTTTACCCTTTTAGAACATCCTCTCGTTGCTCTTTTCCTACGCAACAATTGTTACCATGCTTTCACACTTCTTATCTAGTACTCCTCTTCGCTTGCTCCAGTTATTCGCAAAATGTATGGAGAAAGAGGATAATAATTGGTGGTGAAAAATGCAAGACATGTGAAACGCATAAAAATTTTATTATTTTTCAAATAGATTTAAGATTTATTCATTCATATAATTGGTCTCTTGACTTAACAATTATTTATAAAATTATTTGAGAGTAGGAGAGAGTAATAGGCCTAGAGGTCCGAGGATACTCGTACTCTGGCGTTGGGTTTGTTACTCTCTCCTGCTGAAAATATAATTTTGTTAATGAATCGCCTAATTAATCAGGTATCACCGCAACGAATTTATCTCCTTTCACTTTTGCATTCCCACACCTACCGAAATTAATCATCACCTTCTGCAGGCGAGAGGGAACCTCTCGTCCGGACCGAATCGAATCGACGCCGATCGTGCAATCATTTCTCCGATCTCTCGGCGTAGCCAAGAGCGTCTTCCTCGTATCCGGGAATCCCGTTGCTGCTGGTTGTGTGTATGTATAATGAAAAATAGAAGGAAACAGCGGGGATTTTTTCTGGATCCGAAGCGTTTTCGACGCGACGCAAACCGTGTAACGGCTCTCGTTTCTCCGCACGAGACGATTACCAACCAGGCCGTGCAATTTATGCCGGCAAATGACTGCAATCTGCGGCTTGATCCAACGTTGCGAAACGGTTCCCGTTCCCATTCCCGTTCCCGGTCGTCCTCTGCTCCTCTCGCTCGCTCTCGCGCGCGCGATCTACGCTGAACGCGATCGGGTCCGACGAGCGGGGTCCAGGTTCCGCCGAGCATGCACAAAAGTGCAAAACAGCCGAGGGAAACAAGCGGGGTTCGTGATCGGGCGCCGTTAACGTTTCACTTTTCGTGGTCGAAAATTATTCGATCTCTCCCTTCGCGTCTCTCCCTCTCTCGTGTACACCGGAGAGCTCCCGCTCTCTAGCCAACTGGGCAGCGCACCGATAATATCGTGCTGCGGATAGAGACCGCTCTCTTCGAAGCGTAATGGATACCAAAATTGATCGGACACGAATGATCCCGCGAATCGGATTATTGATTTGCGGCCTCTGCTAATTTCGCGCCACGCTTCGCCGTCGGAAACGGGCCACCATCATCCCCCTGTACATTCTGCTGGGTCTACACGCAATTACTGTTTCGTCAATTACCGTTACTACGATTGTCTACCGCGGAGCTTCTTGTTTCGTCTACGTCTACGTCTTGCTCCGACAGAAATGTTGCATGACAAATGATCCAGGCCAGTGTTTCTCAACCTGGGGCAATTCAATTAAGATAGACAATTCGGCAAAATTGTTGTTCAATATAAAACCAGCGAAGGAATGTAAGAAAATTATTGTTACCGTTTTTATCCTCGTATTTAGCTGAATGTGGATTTAATGGATTTGAGAAAAAGTCTAGCTGAGTTCTCAAATAATTGACATTAATTATTTCTGTATTTCTTCTACAAAGTTTAATTAGTCTTACCGCCGCGGAACACCGATAACCCGTACCACTTCCTGCCAGTTACCAGCAGAAAATTATTTTACCGGATAATTGTGATTGACATGAAAAGTTGCAGATCGTTCGAAACATTGTAAAAAGATTTTCGCTCGATGCCGTTGAATAATGGAAACTGATTACGTTCCGCGGTTCAGGTTGCACAATGAAGAGGAGAGATAGAGATAGAGCGTATCGCGTCGCGGTGCACCGCGTCGAGGGCATTGGTCCGCGCAGCTTCGTTTTATAGTTAATCGGTCTTTATCGAGCCAGTCGGCCGCAGTTTCCGCGTAAATTATTGCTGTCATAAATTTATCACGGAGCGGGTAATTATCGGGGTGAAGCCATCCGTCGGAATGGCCGCGAATTACGAGCCAATTCCAATTGGTGCGCCTCGGTATATATCTAGCGTTTGCGGCCTGCCCGGCTGCCTTCGACGATTTATCACCCCGTGATCTTCGTTTCGTTGCGCACTCGGAACCCCCCCGCTCGCTCCACTCTCCTCGCCGCGCGTGTTTTCTCTCTGTCCCCCCGGTCTCGCGCACACCCTCGCGCTTTAACAATTTCGATCGCGCTCCTATCGCGGCCACCTATTCTCGGTAACTCGCGATTGTTTGCCCGCACAATTACGCCCGGCCGACTGGGATATACTGGAGACGTTTATACACAAACGGCCGGGGAATGAGAGTCGAATAAATTTTATTGAAATCCCGGGGCATTCGTTCTCCATTGGTAATCGATCAATCGGTTACGCAAATTTTATCGTTTCGCGCACAAGCATTCGGGAGATTAAAGCGACGAGGAAAATGATTTATTTCTTCGAATATCTTCGTCGTTGCCGAGAGAGAGAGAAGTGTATATTTTTCACTGTAAAATGTTTCACGATTGAAATTGACAGTAAGATAGAAGTGCAAACACTTTATCTTTGGGTATAAGGGAAACTACGATTTAAAATTCATTAGAGATCACCAGGCGAATCGAATCGTAAATCACTGAAATCTCAACATCCTAACTGGTTTAAATATTTATCAAGATTTTATCATTCGTCTATACCTGCCGCCGTGTACCAACCGTAATTGATTTTCCAATCATGGAAGGCAACATTGTAAGAGAAACGATTCGTTTCGGCTTCCCACGTTCGCTCTGGAAGCCGTTACGAAGAATGCACAGTTCTCTGCAAAAGTTTTACTCTACTAATCAAGAATAAATAGTTTCGATATTTCGCAGAAATAATTATTTCAGTTCCATTATTTCTACAGATGTTTTAAATTCCATGATCTAATAATCAAATTAATTCGATTCGTATCAGTAATTTCTGTTTGCACAATATTAGTTCAAAGTCAATGTTGAACTCTATTGAAGAATATGTAAATTCTATTGTCGAATCATTTGCATAGGATCTCAGACTTTTGCGTAGTAGTGTATGCCCATATGCACGTGAATATCACGATGGAAAAGCGCGTGTGAAGGGGTAAACCGTTCGCAGATCATAGATAAGTATAGTCCACGCGCCGGCGGGTACATGTGCGAGTCAAAGGTTGTGGGAACCTGACCGTTCCGATGTCACGCCTTGTCAGCAGCACGCGTGGTAGTGCTGCTGGTCAAAGGATATTACGAGCCGGCTGTGAAAAATGTTTTCAACTCCTTCCAGCTTACCGCTTTCTCCGACCTGAACGTTGCCAGTGCGACGATTGTTAATACCTCCTACTCGCGAGCGATTTTCATCAAGGCTTCTACGAGCAACGATTCTATATAGCAACTTCGAAATTATTGTACGTGAAACTTATAACGTACTCGTTATTATTTTAATACTCATCGCATATAATGTATTAATATAATGCGTCTGACCTTTCTGTAATCGAATATTATGATTGCAATATCGTACAATTATTACTCAACGATCCTCTGATGCTACGACGTAGCATAATTCAGAGCGAGCCATTTAGGTCTACGAATGTATACGTTCATACTCCACTAACTCCGTTTCCATGAAATTGCCACGGTAGAATGCACTGATTATACTCGAGCACGTTCTAAATTTAAATAAGTTCTTGTTTCCCTTTATGTAACCTCTCTGTCATTATACTTCGGAGACGCATTATGATATAATCACGAGTTATGTAATTAGAAAATACTACCCGTAAACGAAAGAAATAACTGTTCATCAAACTTCATCGATCCATATAATAATATAATAAAATATCGATACGAGTTGTACGTGAAAACAAGTCTGACGGATGCAACGATACATCGAATAACACGCGTTTCAGATATATCTTATTAATGCATTGTTTGAAAAACTGAAATTCGCGAGGTGCATCGGTCTCAGCGTCGTTCAGGTATAACGAACGATTGTGTAAGGATAACACTCGAGAATGTTTCGCATTCATAGAAATTTGTATCAGGCAGGAGAAAGAATTTGGTCCGCGAACACGGTTAATCCATTAGCGGCGTTTCTCCGTTCGTCTTCCGCGAGCGTGGGTTTCAATGAGCGAAATTTGCTCCGGGTAACAAGAAGCAGCTCTGTCGCCGAGTAGGCTGGCGCGCACGGTACAACAACAGGTGCAAGCGCGAGCGCGCGCTGCTACGGGAACAAGAATGATTGCGCGATTCGACAAGGTAGGTAGTACGTAACGGAGGGGTTGGCGGTAGACGCGAGGACTAAGGGGACTGACGTCGTAAAAGCTGACGTTCGCGTCGGTTTCGTTGCCGGCAGAGTTTCGCTTTGCCGAGGACAAGCGGCTTAAGTCCTTACCTCCCCGCCTACCTACCCAGCCGCGGTGCCGATATAATTCATTGAATTCGTACGCCGCGTGCCTCCTTTAAACGGTACCGCGACGCGATTCGCGCGCTAACTGAAATCGGGAGCCAGAAACTTCTACCGACCCTTATTTATGGTATCGCAGCTGTGCCTTCAGATCCGTTGTCGTGGCTTTCCCGGAAAAATGAGTTATCGGATCTGGTTCACAGTCTCTCGGGAAAATTATGTTGAGCCTGCTAGTATCTCGAAAATGTTGTTCTCGTTCGTTAACCAGTTAACTGCGTTCAACGTGTATACATGTCTAAATCTCTTTTGATTAATATTGACAATCTGTTTAAATGTAAGAAAACTCGTATAAAACAATTGATCGTATTATAACGTTTATTGAATTAATTTATAGCATTTGAGATATTAGATTTTTTGTATATTGAAATTAACTAAAAAAAATATTAAAAAAATAAATTCCGTAGTTAAAAGGTTAAGATTTATTTGCAATTGATGGAACGTCTCATTTATAGCTTTGGACAATGAAAAAAATATATAGATATTTATCTACTTGGTGGTCGACAGTTTATTACGGTTATAAGGAGCAACCTGAAAGAATTCAATCGTAAGCCGCATTATTTATCGAATCTCGCGCGGGTTTTCATATAACCCCGGCAAGGTTTTTTTTCCCTTAGAAACGCCACGGGGTTATCTATGGTACAAGCCATCCGCCGCTCTTGGGCGAGGGAGGTTATGCGACCACAAGGAGAGGATGAGGGCCACCCGACGATTCTTATTTTCTCCGTCAGCTGGGGATATCCCCAGACCACCGAGTCTATGGTCCCGTGAATGTTGATACATCGCCAAGGATTTTGCATTTCGAATCCGGGGATAAGGAGGGTGGCATGGGAAAAGTCTGCTTTACGAACCACGCGAAACATTGGCACGGTCCTCGAGGCTTGCAAAAATGTACACGCGAAGAAGAATATGACATTTTTGGTAGATACGTTTGGTGAAAAAATTTTTTCATCCCAGAGTAAAAAATTCCTTTATTAAATACAAATATCATGGACAATGGGTATCGATTTAAAAGTTGAAACCCTTTGACAAAAATATTATTCCGCTTTAATCAAGACAGATTTTAAAAGTCAGTCGCGCTACGCGCATCGAGCTTTGCGACCTCGACTTCTTCGTTACGAACCGCGCGGTAAATCCATTCGCGAATAATTAATTATCCCAGTCGTTCGGAGAGGACCCGGGGTATGAATTTCGCCCGGGCGGTACAGCGCTAACTTTGCTAAATAATAATCCTCGGTCTAACTAAAATATGTATTTCATAATTCATAAGCGGTCGCGACAAAGGCCGGCCGGAGTCGCAGGGAGAAACGACGGAGCTGGAGTTTTCGAGCAGGTGGCGGTGGGCCGGCGAACAAATCGAATCCGGCGCAAATTAGCGCGAACGTGGGTGCGCGAATTCGTCTTGTTGTCACGTGAAATAATTGCCAGGAGAATTCCTGTGTCGGAGCCCGGCGGGGATATCGGGTGAGACGTAGCAGCGGTGTAGCGGGGCCAGAGGCGGCGAGCCTTCCCCCTGGAGGTTATAATGCCGGGATGAAGCGCCCGAGGTTATTAGTTTAGGAAGCTGCAAAGTACCCCGAAACAAAGTCTCTCTGTCCCTCTACAGGGTAATCAATATACAAGGCGGCCCGACCGACCCTGCCTCCGTTTCAGCTCGTTGATTCAACTCCGAGCCACCGCACAAGCAGCAGCCGAGGAGAGTAAAGGATCCCTCCCCCTCGTTCGAATTAGTTGGTTGCAAAGCAACGTTCCCTGTCGGTGATTCGACGTCAGAGAGCGATAGGTGATAAACCGTCTTTCGTTTCGAAGGACAGCCAGGCAAGAGGGGGGCTAAGCGGGTCGCCGCTGCAGGTTACCCGTCTTCCCGTTATGACGCCCGGTGTTCCCAGATTAATTGCGGGATTTCAATTACCACCGCGCGCGGCAAATGAAAATGCTAACGAGGCAAAAATGCAACTCCGCGACGCGACGCTTAACGCCGGCTGGAAGATTGGATGGGATTAAACGGGCGAAACGTGACGACGACCCCGCGACCGTATTCATTTTTGTTTACGGCCGTATGCAAATTTTCGTGGTTGATGGGTTTCCTCAGAAATTCCGGTTAATACGGTGCTCCGTTTACGCTCGGATTGTAACTAATTGCACGGCACCTCGCTTCGCGAGCCACGCGTATCGATACTACTTTGTATTTTTATGATATTCACGTATACATATATAAAGTGTCTGACTCGGGATCATAACGTCAAAACAAGAAATATAGAAAGCGCGATAAGGGGAAGGAGGGTAATGAACGTGATAACTTAGCCAGCGGCATAAAATCGTTTCGAACAGAAAATTTGCCAGCGGTCTTAAGTGACGCAGTAACTCGCGTCCCTTTAGGGACATCGATAACCGTTTTAGTTTCACGGGGCCAGTTAGAATTATCGCGAGGATCCAACCACCCCACCAGCCCTTGGTTTCAGTGTTATTCGTTTGCCCGCTCGGCAAACGTCCTCAAACCATTACTGTCCCGTTTCGGCAAACAAGCGATGTCTGTAGGTAATAAACCGTCGTCGTTCCCCGGCCTCTCCTTCCAGCTCATCGACGCGGCCGGTGAAATTATGAAACGCCTATTTGCTGCTCCCCTCGAACCATCGGCTCCCTCGTTCCCCGTTACAGCTTCTTTACGAGTTGGTTAATTTATCTTTGATATCGCTCGTTCGCCTCCTTCGAACGACCGGCCAGAAATATGATTGAAACCTAGAGGCGAAAAAGTGGAAAGCGTATTTAGTCTCAGCTACTACCCTCTTTACTTTAATCCCATTTACACGTTGTCTCTACTTAAGATTGTAGGAGACTTTAAATAAAAATAATGACACATCTTCGCGTCACGTTTCTCTCAATTTGTTATACCTCTTAATGGTCTTGATAATGTTTCATATTTTACACTGCAGTTATTATGTCATATCACGTAAATCGTATTATATGATAAGAGGGAGAAATCTGCTTTTCAGACGGTGTAGAGTTAAAATATTCATTGCTGCATCGGCATCGAGTTAAACTGGTTCATCCAGGAAGGTATAAATAATTAATAAGCCCCTTTCAGATAGCTCAGTCGCAATTAATTATAAATGATAAACCTCTGATAAATGGGAGTAAAGTTACTCGGATGTGACGAATAAACCGTGTGTGTGTGTGTGTACTCGTTTTATTACGTGCCTCCATCGTTTTATCTCGATCTCGCATGCTACGTCCATTAACGTTTATACTCGATTTCTATTTGTGTTACAGTCCAAGCAGCACAGCGCTGGGTTCGCTGGATCAGCTGAAGGAGTACCTGACGACAGTGGGAACCTGCAAATGCGGTCTCGAGTGTCCGCTAAGACCCGAACAGGTCTTCAACTTCGACCCCAAGGTATGTTCGACGCGAATTTTTCTACCGGCCCGCCGCGGCGTTCACGGACGTCACGACCAGACCCGGGTTTCGTGTACACATTCCATGTCTGTTAAATTGCCGCAATTATTGCGCTACGAGCGTACCAGTATATGTATGTATATATACCCCTGCGCCGGTTGTTAGTCATTTCGAACATCGCCGCATTGTTCGTCGAGGCAATTTTCATAAAGAACATGACAAGCGTTATTTCATAGAGAATTTTACATTGGTTCCATCGGCCGATGTTATAAAACGTACAACTCGTTGTAAATAATCACTTGTCTCCGTTTATTTGAATTATTAAAAATATATTGATATGTTTCTTCCGTTACATGACAGTAGAAAAGTTGAATGATTTCTAAATTCGATATACAAGGGTAGAAAAATATAATACTTGTTAAAATTTGCAATGAAGTGGATCATATAGGAATGTTATTTGATAGTTGAGCTTATTTTAAATTAGATTACAAATTCATGAGCTACGATAATTCTCCTGCAGTGAATACTTAAACAGTCGATCGGTTAACCGATAATTCATTGGTGAAGTCGCGTGAACGACCGCGAGGAAACGATTCTCGATTTAAATCGTCCCGCGACGTGCCGCAATTTAAATAAATCTACGGCGTAGCGCGCGACAAGAAAAGTTCGAATCGAAGAAATCGTGGCTCGTAAAAAGGTCGCCGCGTACGTCGATGCCTGTCGCGAGTAAATCGCTATGCCTCGTGTAGCTAAACGATCGACCGATGTTCTTGTCGTAATCTGCTCGGAGAAATCTGTTCGTGGCCGAAGCGGCGTCCCTCGTGCAATGAGTCAATATATTTCGTGTACCGGCGTGCAAGAGTTCACGTGGAAGAATTTTGGGAATTTTATCTGACGATCAAGAAATATACAAAATTTTTTTTTACAACGAAGAAAGATTTATTAATTTATGATGTAAAGGTAATTTGTTGTTCACTCGGTTGAAATGAACTCTGACACAATTTCATAGCGAAAATTCTGTACGTATTATCAGAATCTACAAGTGACTTTTTATCTGACAGCCTTATTCAGAGTCAGAGACTCATTACACGGCACACCGAATCGGCTACACTCGGTATTCTCTTGATGTTTTTCCGCAGCGTGATAGTGAAAGTCGACGGGACGGTAGACTCATCGTGGCGAAGCTTAATTGCAGTTCGTAGTTGAACGCTGTTTATTTATCAGGTACCTGCGTGCTGGTGGCGTAGTCATTAGCCGCGCAAAGTGTTTAATTCGAATGCGTGGGATGCCTGCGCTTTTTCCGATTACGTGAACGCGATGATAGAGGAGAGAATCGTGGCGGGAAGAATCAGAGAATGATAGAGTTGATATTTCTGCACAAATATTTGCGTAATATTACGCGTATTGAAATTCGAAATGTACTTTCGTCTTCTTATCACGGTAAATAAATTTCATAACGAATTAATAAATTTTTTAAAGTAAAGATTGCACGCTGTTCAAGTCCGCCATTAACACTATTTCTATCGTGATTTTACATATACCTATTTCGAACCATGTGCACATTTTTAAATCCAGGATGAGCTGAAGGAAAATGATATCGCTGAATTAATTTAACAACTATTATAAGAAAAGTCAAAAAATTGAGAAATGATTAAACTTAGTGAATAATGTTCAGTTAAAATTTGAAAGGTGCCTTTTGATAGCTCATGGTAGAAATAGTCTTAACGATATCTGGTACATTATTTAATTTTATCGTACATAAATGTTCATTTCGTCGACAATGCACGCGGTATCGCGGTACATGGTAACTAAGCTCGTACATCACCTCGAACAAGCTTATCTTGCTATTATTACTGTCATTAAGCCGGCGGGAGACCGCGTCTCGAGGACGTGGCATTGATGAACTTGTTGAGAGGAGAAAGATCCCCAGGAATTATGCATGCGCGGGACTAATGAAAAATTTCACCTCGCTCATCGAGCTGCCGCCCGTTTTATCTCAATCATTGAAAATAATTCATACGGTAACCCGGCCGACGATTGTTACCAACGCACGAGGCGCGTAACGGCGGCGTAGCGAGAGGACGAGGCGACCGGGTAAACAAACGATTAGTCCGCGGCGAGCAGCTAACCGGTTAACCGCGCGTAATTAACAACGGAACGCCAATAAGCCTGAAGAGGCGACGCGACGCGACGCAGAAGCTAGGCAATAACAATGTTAATTTAAAGAGCGCGGTTGCGGAGCGCTTATTAAAAAATTTACGAAACGACGCGAGGGAAACAGGAGACTACCGTAATACGAAGAGAAAGAAAAAGAAATAGACGACGCAGAAGAAGGAGCCGCGGCCCGGCTCGCAGGGAACGAAACGCGCGCTCCTCATCAGTTTTGCTTAATTATTCCGGTAGCATGCGACGATATACACGAGGAAAACGTATAATTATCCATGCACCTGCCTTGCTAACCGCTCACTCAGCCGCGTTGCTGCTTACCGTTGCTTAGGTATCCCCGGTGCGTTAATATGTCCCTTAATTAAACTTTATCGTACGGGCATCGTATCGAGGCTTGTACGCCGCGCCGAGAATTCATAGCGGCATCGATCCGCGCCTGTCGTCAGCCGGCAACGATCAACGCGCTAATAATTAATAATCATTTGCATATCTCTGACACGGTCCCCGCCATGCTTACAATATAATCTCCACCCCGGGTTTATCACTTTATCGGCCAATTATCCTGGCATCCGTTCATTGTCGTCTCCGATGACGATTTCTGAACTACGTTCCTTCCCTACGCGATTATCGATTCATCAGGATTAATGGCTTTCGATTAACGCGAGTTCGTCAACGATGTAACATTTTTCGGTGTGCCGTGCGTTGCATTTTTTTTTGACAGGAATTCGAGTAATTATAATTTCAATACACGATTGATAAATCGAAAGACATTCGTGTGATTAATTTTTGGGTTTATCAAATTGTGAGTTGTTTTCTGTTTCAATTAACCGAGATCGTTTCTATGCCGTTGGAACTAATTCACTCAACGTGGAGGCAAATTTATCGCGACACGGTGTCAATCGGGCGTGTCTCGTGGCTCCCGGACAGCCGCAAATATCATTATCCACGGTAATCGGCGGAGATGCGCTATAAATTACCGTCGGCGACGTTACAATTTCTATTACGTATGCGGCTGCGGGTGATTCGTCTCTCGCGAGAGACGAATTCTGCTTCTAAACCAACAGAGAGAGCGAAAAGGGTCGTTCGGTTGTCTGGCAACGGGCCGGTCAGATTGTATCGGGTGCAAATCTGCAATGCAAACTCCCCTATCTAGCCGTGGACAATGAGACCGCCGCGCCTGTCTGGACGTCGTGCGATTTCGTAGAAGAAGAACAACCGCCGGAAAAGGGTGGCGAGGAAACGCACGGGCGGCGGCTGGCCTGTGCGAAGTGAAATCGGCCGACGAGGAGAAAAAAGTTGTCGGGTCCGTCTCGACGACGAGGGGGAGAAGGAGGAAGAAACGATATGAAATTATCATAATCGTAACAGTGGTCGTTCGCTCGCCAAGACGCCCGGCCGTTTATCGTCGGTCAACGATACGTGACCAATGTAATTGAATTGTTGCTGCGCGACAGCGTGTAACCGCGTGGCTGCCGCTGATAATACTCCGCGATTAATCGAGTTTTAACCGAGCAGGAAAACGTTACTGATTTTTAACGCACGTATTTTTTGCTAATAAGACGCTCTGCCTGATTGATAGATAAAGATCGTTTCACGAATTAAGAATGCGACTGAACAAAGCGAATTATCTTCGTATATTCCGTACGTTACAATTCCTAGACCGGTGGTGGTTAAACCAGCGAGCTATAAATTCGACACAATCGCTCATAAACCGAGCTCCGTTCAAACAGTCGCGATTGTTCGAGACCCAATAATCTCGTTCCACGAAAGAAATCCAATTGATACAGAATTCACGAAACGTCACTTCCACGTTTATTAACGTTCAACGCGTTATTATACCCGTTACTAATTAATGGGACATTCATTCAGGATTTGAAATAATATCGTCTAAAAAATTCACCTTTAATTCACGATAAATTATTAATGCAGAGAACTCTTAATTGGTATCCTGTCCTATTACATTTTATTTGTTGAATATAACCCGAAGTCGCAACGTAATAAAATGGTCGTGTCGAAAAATCGAATCGATCGTATCGTGTCGCGCACGGGAACGGGCTTTCTGTCCGCGGATACCCAATTACAATAACCAGACACCGTAACTATCCGTAACAATCTGAGCACCATATGTAGGAGACAGCCTTAACGTTTCCCCCGGGGGAACCTTTGATTCGGTCCGATTCTTTATCGGGCCACTGGTGTTCCTGTCCGACCGACGTCGTGCATTCTCTCGGTTGCTCGCGATGCTCCTTTTGTAGCGGGCCGACGTTTCCGCCTATTGTTACGTGTACACCGTGTGCCGTGTAGTCATCGAGCCACGAAACGAGACCCGCGGTTTCCCGTGGACTAGGGAAGTTCGCGCCGTCTCGGTACCGTTTTTGGCGGCGCGTCGCGATGGTCTTTAGAGCCGCGGGAAATTGTTAGCCAAATTATTGATACGATAGACGGAATCGCTGGAGCGGCACCATTGTACGCATTGTGTGCCGATGAAACCGGGGAGAGAACGGTTTGAATTAGAACGGAATCGGTGATCAGGCATTGAATGAAATCGTTTGCCGAGAAGCTCGTATGAATAGGCGGTATTGTTTCCGATTTGGATGGAGCCATACGTGATGGATTAAGGATAAGGCGGATTAGGAACGTGAATGAGAGTTTGATCGCTTAAAAAGGCCGTCTTTTTATAATCGGATGTTTGCTCATGCGGAGATGAACGATAGTAATTTATACTGCATCGAAAAACTGTCTTACTCTATTTTTAACCCTTTGACTTACAATGACGCCTGGGAGAGGTGTCATTCACTTTAAGTCAAATTCGTACAAACTCCGTTTTATTTGTAAGTTAAAGGGTTATAGCCTCATTTCAGTAACTCATTCTCGGATAAATCTTACCATTAACCCTTTAGCTTACAAATAAAACAAAATTTGTACGAATTTCACTTAAAGTTATGGACATCTTCCAGACGTCATTGCAAGTTAAAGGATTAAAATTGATACATATTAGAATTTCAGTGAGATGAATCGAACAAACCGCATGTATAATCGACTAACATTTTCCTACTGAAACTCCAGTTGTGGAAATCTTACGAATTATTCGTCACAGATTAGCACCTCGCATCATTGCCGGTTATGTCTCGTTAACCCTTTGAATACGGCAGACTTTGGCACGTACTGGCTGTACGGTACGGTACCAATTCACTTACAACGTCCACTGGCTACGGCGAAATTTTTCCAAATTTTATTTGGACGCCATTTGGCGTCAACAATACCGGGTTGCCAACATGCGTCGGACGCCAATAGGCGTCAAGAGTAGTAAAAGGGTTAAACACGCGTCGAAGTCGATTTATCTTCCGAACGACGTTATAGTTCGCGCTGGGTATTATCAAACCTCAAGCCTGTACCTCCTATCGCGTTATTACTTTCCTTCCACCGGCTCGTAACAGCGAGACCGTAAACCCGGTCGTTCAAACGTTTCACCTTTAAAATATTTGAAAATCCCGGTGTCGTAAGTTCGCACACCGCGGTGTTTGTATTTCTGCGATTTTAATCTCGAGGATTCGACAGAAGTCTTGGCAGGTAACTGCTGGTCCAAACGGAGACAGAAAGGGCCGCGCTCATTAACAAGAGGAGTAGTTAGTTTATGGAGTTGTTCCTATTCATTATCACCGGCGCGCACACACTGCCACACGGGCTCCTCCTCGCCGATGTCTCAGCGGATGTATTAGCGAGTGCTTAAGCGAACGCACGAGTTGCACCGTGACGTTAACAAAGGGTAACCGAGTACCCTTTTATTACATCGACCCCTGTCTTGTTTAAGCTCGTGCGTAAGTAATTTGCTTTAATGAATTTGCCTCTTCTCCCGTCGCGAGCGCACGCCCGTACTTCTTTTCCATCTCTCAAAACTAGCTGGGATTTATGACCGACAAACCTTAATAAGTTCTCCTCTAGATTAAATTTGATATGAGTAATACGTATGAAATTCATGTGAAACAAATGGTAAAGAGTTTATTAGAAGTAAAATTTTAATCAAACAATTCAACGAGACTATTGGACCTCTCGTATGAAAAAGCATAATACTTTAAAACAAATAGTATGGAAATTATTGTGTGCATATTGAATCATACTAATATTTTATAATTGTAATCTCTGTGATTAGAAGAGTTGTAAAAAGTGTCGAACTTGAAAATGGAGTAACTCGATATCGATAAATCGTGAAACGTAATCGTGACAAAACGAGGCGAGAAATTACATTCCCCCGTAGTACGAATACACGGTCGACGTTCTCTTACAGAGGAAACGATAGAAAAAGGATAAGCCTAGACATCAAATTACCGGGCATTCCCTTTCTCGCCGTTCCGCAGATTCCATTTGAATCCGAGCCACGACTTCCGGGTTCGAGCGCAGCTTCAAAGGCGTGCACGCGGCTTTAAAAGGGAGCCGATTTTTAATTTCCAATCGAACGCGTACCACCGATTAATTTCCATCGAGGGATGGGAGACAGAGGACCGCGGGTGTGTGTAGCAGCGGGCGAGACGCGGGCGAGATCGTGGAACGGGGTACGAGTTTCCGCGGATAAGACGACGAGAAAGCCGCGCGGCGTTCGTACAAAAGGGATCCCGGCCTCAAAGAGCGCTCTTTTGTAATCGACCGGAGCTATCGGCAGGGAAACGAACTTCGCTTGTACAAAGAAAGTAATCTTGTACGGTGTCTCGGTGGAAAAGGATCCCAGGCCCGGCGAACCGCACAAAGTTTTCGCTGAGAAAAAGAGAACGGTAGGACAGCCCCGGGGGTGGTTGGAATTCGCGACAGATCCCTTTTGTAATTGGCGGTCCCCGTGTAGGAGTCCCGCGAATAAGTCGAACTGTCCGGCCTCGGTTTTACTCTCCCTCTCTCTCTTTGATAGTCGCTGCAACTTTATGACTGGAAGAACCGAGCGCGCGGGCAACGACGAATGGATGGGGTGAATCCTATCGGGTACGTTTGCGTCTTTGTTAGTTACGGCTCGACAGAAATATTCTGACGTCTCGGAATTTCTTTGCTGGTATTTCCCATGGAATTCTTGAACCTCGTTCAAACTCCCGCCCCTCGCGGCAGCCGCGAACCAATTTATATTCATGCTCGTGCTCGTATTGTGCCGAGTCGATGCTGAATGGATCGGATTGGCGAAGGTTTCAACAGAATTTCTCCCGGCAGGAGTTGCTTCACGGTTACCAGATGTCTTGAAAGATTGTTTTATTAATCGCGCCCGTTCGTGGTTACCGCGAGTTACTTTACTACTCTGGTCGTATGATTTATCTTTGTACCACGTAACATTTTTATACGTGAGAAAACGTTCGTCAAAAGTTTAAGGCACATCAACTTTTAGGATGAGAATAGTTTATAAAGTACATCATTATTTTTAAGCATCTGGGAATTGTAGGCATTAATCTGAAAATCACTATACGCTTTTCAAATGTTTCCCGCAGCCCGGTGTTTACATTTACCCACAATTAAATAACAAACCTCGCGGATAGCTCGAAGAAATAACAATTAAAACTTTCTTGGGGCTCTCCGTCTCGCGGTAATTCCTGAAAAACTTTTGGCTTCGTTAGGGGAGAAACGTTCAACGCCTGCGCGATTAATTTCCTGATGCAGAATGACTAATTGCAGTTCTTCTAGCCGGCGGAACAGTAATTTTAAATCTTGCATAATGCCTTTTAATTCTGTTTAATTATCGATAATTAAAGAGCGGAACGAGACGAGGATTCTTTACCTCGTAAAAAAAAAATATCATATTCATAAAATCGTGAACTCGGATAAATGTAAACTCACGGCGTTTTGAACGAGCAAACGACACGAAATAGAGCTCGACGTTCGAGCTTTCGTAGGAAAATGAAAATTGTAACAAATTTTCGTGCCGCGATATATACGCGCGCTCTACTCGACGTGTAAAACGTGCTCCGGTTATAGATCACTCATACATAGAGCCGGGGATGCACGGATATCGTGCACTCTACCGATAATTCCAAGGATAATTCAATTTTCTCCGAATTGCCGGGCTTGAGCTTGCTCCGTTCAAATTGAATTTCTATTAATAAAAACGGATATCGGTCGCTTGTGTGTACATCCACTCCTTCCTTCCTCCCTGCCGACTCTTGACTTTCTCCCTCCTCCGATATTACCTACATTGGTAACGTACCTTTTTTCTCGTTCTCAATTACTTTTACATGTACCCCGCTCCATATTCCGTCGACACTTACACCGTTATTCCATTTATAGCATTTCTCTCTCCCTTCGCTTTTTTTTTTTACTGTTCATCGAGTATCAAACTAGTTCCCGACGTTATATTTATAGGTTATTTCAACGAATACTTGTTCACCTATCCGTCAATTATCTATTACAATCGTATCATCGTATTTCTATTCTGCTCATTGTTTCGCCGTTCGAAACAGAAAGCTAAACTCTTCCAATTAAGTCCACCCGGCGTTTCTCTCCTCTCGACATTTATTTTCTCGATAATCACCGTTATCTCCAACCAACCGACCCCCGGGGCCCTCGTCTGAACGTTCGCGCGTAACCGCACGTTTTTCCAACAAGCTTCTCGGCGAAACCAGTCGACGATTCCTCTACGCTCGCAATTTCTTCCTTACCTCGGCCGCAATGCTCTCCTTCATTTCCAATTACTTTTACCCGCCACCTTTTCCCATTATCCAAGCCTCCGCGTCCGTTCTTCCCTTTATTCTTTTCGCATTTCCCACCGTTCTCCTCGTAACTTTTCTCG
>SHCU01000194.1:81420-99503 GCA_004307685.1 Ceratina australensis | reverse complement strand
ACTTCGAACAGTGAAAATTAAATCGAGAATTTCAAAATAGACGTTTATTTTTTTTCTCAAGAAAATGAAACAACATCACTGTTAATTCCGTCGCGAAAAGTGTCCAGCGGAGAGAAACGGAAAGCGTTACGAATTTCGGGGTCAGAGCGCGCGGCGCGTGCATTTTATTAGATTCATCACGGCCTCGTAATTCTTCACGATACCCGCCGCGCTGTTGGTTCAACTCAGTGCCAGATAAATCAGCCGGTTAGGAAAGGTTATGCCCGTCGCGGTACAATCTGCGGTGCGCCGCGTCGCGCTATTTTAAATGTCATTATAATGGTTCCGTTTGTAACGTGCCGGGCGAACGAGTCACCCGAGCCCGTGACTTGTCCCCCTTGTTTCGCGATGATTTCAATGCCGGGGTTGCCGCTACCAATACGCGCGAAATTGACTGGTTCGAAAAAAAATTCTGACTCCTCGGAACGCGCATAAGAATGATCGTGTTATCAATTGAAAAAAGGTTTACGTTATTGTTGCTCAATTTACATTTAACTTGTTTCGAGCCGCGAGTCTGTTACACGTAGCTCGCGTTCAAAAGCATCGCAACGCGAGCGAACTGAAACGGTGCATTAATTTCCGCGGTTATCTTATCACACCTCTTAACAAGTCTTACTTGTTAAGTTCAGAAAGCGGTCTCGGGCCGGTTCCAGCTGAACCGTGAGTCAAGTCCGGTTTATCGATGGATATCGTTCCCGATTATGCTAATAGTCGGACGTTTGTATCGGCCGGTTTAAACGGCGACGTATCGCGGCTACGGACACGTTACATTATTTGTTTGCGCTCGTTTGCATCGCGAGCGACGCGTCTCGCGCGCGGGGCTTATCCCGTGTCGCCTGTTATCTTCCCTCCTTTCATAAAGCCAATTTCTCCGGGGCCCGGGGATCCGCCCCGGCTTTCGAACGGTTAATAATTCCTCGCGTCACCTTCATTTCTCTCTGTTCGCTCTTTCACCGGAGCTAGTTTTTTTTTTCGTTTCGTTCCTCGTCCAGTTTCCCGGCAGCTTGTTGGGCCGGGGCAAACAGCGGAAATTATCGCGGTGTTATTTAAACCGGGGAAATTTATGGCCCCCGTGTATACATATTCATGCGCGGAACGTATAAAGACGCGATGTTAATGAACTTTAATGAGCCGCACGAATTCTGTCGAACCAATTATTGAACCTCGTTACCACCTTATACACGTTTCGCTATTCCAATCTCCATGATTCTCCTCGGCAAGAACTTCAGTTCTCTTGCAACTTTCAACGAAACAGATATATATAATTAGATTTAGCAATCAAATTATACTTAATCATTTTTATAACTATTCACGTGGATAATTGATAGTCTTGTCATTCGTGTTTAAATCCATTAAAACAGAAATTATGTAGTTCATATTATTCTTAAAAATGTGTTCAAGACGGCACAGAGATAAAGTGACTTTTTATTCATTTATTAATCGCATTTCCGTTTGCCAGAATTGAAAGTAGAGATCTGATTAATTTAAGGAAAAATGAAGAGGCTGGTTTTCCTTGTAGTGAAGCGAGAATCGGGACAACGATTTCCAGACAACAGGCGCAGACGTTTCGGAATGCGAAACGGTGTCTGTAAATCCTAGGGTGACAAGCGTCGTGCCGTGTAATGGAAGGGTGGAATTCGCACGGTGGAATAGAATCCGCTCGTTATTAGCGCATTCGCGCATAACTCGGATTTCACGATACGTGGGTATCAAGAACTGGGACGGAGGTATATTTATCGGGAAGAGATAACGCCTCCTTTCAGCGGGATATTATATTTTAATCTTTTTTATAAGCCGCTATCGTGTCATACGAACGGGTAGGAAAGTGAAAATTGGAACCCGTATCAACGTATGGAAACGATGCATAATACCGATAAAAGATTCTATAAAATCGTGTATAACCGCGCGGCTCCGATTGGCCCGCGATCCGGGCGGTCGCGTTTCGCTCGTAAAATTTAGTTTGTTAAATGCGGTTAATCGCTGAACTCCGGGTCTCCGATAACCAGCAACGCCGCCGCGCCGGTAATATTTATGGCGCATGAAGCGGCGGCGGCAGGAGCAGCCGTGAACCTCTCCCGTGCTCTCTCGTGCAGTCGTGCACACACGATTTCTGTAGCCTGTTCCGTGCCGCGGCTGTTGGAATTCAAGGCCGATATCCGCGTATCGAACAATGAATTGCGCGTTCCGAGGCCATTAATCTCGGCCGATATAATTGAGACGGTGGCCTGCCTGCCGGTTCGTTGAAAAACCGTAGCGCGGCCCGATTTGTCGCGGATAAGAGCGTACAAACGTTCTCGCGATGATCCATGATGAGCCTCGATTATTAATATCGATGGTTCGCGGCTTGATTGGCCGACCGTTTAACATTGACAGATTATATCAGCCGCCGTTCGAAACAGGATTATTAGCGGAATTATTCGCCGGCTATTGTCACGAGGCGTTCGATTCCGGTGACGGGATCGAATCGAAATTACACATTAATACGTAAATACTTAGACGAAATATTCGTGCGAAGTGAAGCTTTCATGTTGCGAGATGAAAAAATTGAAAATACCGTGGAGTACGTTGATTCCGGTTCACCTCTACCGTGTTGAGGTACTCGGATGAGAACCGCTGACCGTAAGCGAGCAAGATTCCGCACAGAAGGCGACGCATACGGAGCGGCAACGGTTTGGTACGGTTTGCCATGGTATGTCATGGCATGGTACAGCGCAACGGTGTCCCGGCACCTCTTCGCGTACGTCTGCACGACGAATAAAACGGCGAGGCGAAAAGGGAGAGGAGGAAGAAGAAGAAGAAGAAGAAGAAGCAGAAGAAACTGTGTTCACAAAGACAGAACAGCGGAGAGAGGAAGGCAGTAGTGACCAGTCGACGGCATCCGTAGAGTTCGTGGTCAGGGACCGTGGTTGTTCCCCTTCGGCATCCCCCTCCGTAATAAAACGATCCGTGGTCCCCCTCACCTCCTCTTCGGACCAATTTACGCCTCCGAGATCCACGGGATGGTTTCTCTCTAGCAGTCGGTTCATAGCCGATAACTCCATTCCGGCGCTGGGTCACGACTTCGTGATACTGTTCACCGGTGTCGACTGGTTCTCTCCTCTGTTTCTCACCCTTTCGCCTCTCCCGCTTCTTCTTCGCCTCCGGGTTCGAGCCTCGCGTTTCTTTACCCGCGTTTCTGCCTCTAATTGCACCCGTTCCGGGGGACACGAGTCGACGATACTTACGCCGGTTGTATGTTACCCTTGCGCATTGCCATGTCCTTGGGATATTCTTATCTAAACGCCTACCCCGTAAGTTTACGATATTCATTTAAACGTATTTATTTCAAGCATTGATTTATACTCAATAGAATATAAAGCACGCTTCGTCGAGTCAAGCTGTAAAAATCGTCTCGCGAGATCTAATAAAAGTCTCTCTGGTAATCTCATAAAATCAATTTGATGAAGCGTACGCGACGAGTGTCTCGTCACGTTTCGAAGGTAATGGGTGGAGAGGTCGTTATAATTTTCGCCTGTCACACGAAAACTCGAATAACGTCTCCCATTTCTGTTCCGCGGGCGTGTAATAGGTAGTTTGACGTTTCCGATGAGAGCACTCGTTCGTACGCGGCCGGAGTTGCTTGAACCGCGACGATTGCCGGCGAGCTTCAAGGCCGACGCAATTATTGGGTTTATAGATGTGTCAGATGGATATTTACTGCATCGTTTGTTTTACCATGGATGCGCCGCGTGTAAGGCTCCGGGATTTGAAACAGTCGCGAATAACCGCGGGGGAAAAAAAAAACGTCGATTTACCATGCTTCGACCAGCNGCGTGTAAGGCTCCGGGATTTGAAACAGTCGCGAATAACCGCGGGGGGAAAAAAAAAGGTCGATTTACCATGCTTCGACCAGCACCGCTGCATTCGCTACTCCTCCTTTTTTCACCGTCGAAAAAATGCTCGTTTATGTTTTCGTCGGGCCCCGAATGGTTTCCAGGGTCTCGTACCAGGTCATTCATATTTAATCGTTAGCAATGATTTATTTATCATCGACAGTGGACGACTGTTATATTCAAGGTCCAGTTCTACCTCGCTGTTCGCACGCTTCCCACGTAGACTTTGTTTTACTGTTAAACGAATTTCAGAAAAGGTACGTGTAATAAGGATCTGGTTGCACACGGAATTTGTTAGCAAGCAACTTGTGTGAAAGTATCTTAACTATTTTTATCACTTGTCAGTGGATACTTGATACGTTGACGTTTTGCGAGGAGCTTACTGTCCGATTAATTAATTAAACCGAAGCATAACGCTATGAATAATGATAAATATTTGTTTTTTAAAGGATTATTCTAATATTACACAGTAATTGCATGTGCGCACAACGCGACGCCGTAGATTGAAATAAACGATGCATTCAATATACCTGAATAGCAGCAGCAGCAACAACGGCTGGCCTGAGCTTCTTCTACTCTCTGCTCTTGAACATCCGCGCGAGATCATCGTCTTCGTTTCACGAAGGTCACGCGAATGACCCGCGGGTTTTTGTAGCGCCATATTTATTAACGCGCCTACGAGGCCGTTCCGTATCTCCGGCCGGGTTCGTGTTCCGCGCGCAGACATTTCAATTTCAATTCAACCTTTCCCATTGTACCGCACACGTCTCCGGCTCGTCTGATCCGCTTACGATCCGCTCGCGGCAATCGTGAACGTGGCACCGACTGTTTCGTGTTTGCCCAACCGTTTATACCGCTTCATCCCTCGTCTCTTTCAATGTAATTGGTGTATATTAGCTACGGAATCTCTATACGATCTAGCTTCGTGCTTCAAAATAATCGCGCATTACTTATCATTTTTTAACCTATCAGACATATTATTTATGAGAGAGTTTTTCTATGGCAAATCAGTGATATAATAATTATGTTCATTTCATAAAATTATTTTCATCAGCGTGAAAGCACGTTACGAATTTTCAGGTCTGGCAATTCGTGTGAACATTTTTAATAGCACGATTTCCATTCGCTTAGAAAAATCTGTTGCACGCGATCGTTGCACGTAAAGAAAAAAAAATACCGGAGTTAGGAACGGAACTTCTGGAATATAAGAATTTTAGCCGGCATTTAAATGGCCGGTCGTTGACGACGCCCGCGGAAAATAAGACTATAAAAGCTTTTTTGCGCGCGGTTGGAACAATTACCGGGGGACGTCGAAAGCGTATATACTAAGTACGTAGGTCGTAACGTTAACACCGAGGCGAACCCTCACCCGGTTTCACCGACGCAACGGCCTCTCGTAATCGTGATATAGATCGTATGGAGCACATCGCGTTCCCAAGTATTCTATAAAGTCGGTTAACAGCCGAGTTTAAAGGTTTCGTGCAAACGACGCCGGGCTAAATTGATCTTGGAGCGATCTCCACCCACTCGGTACGGAAGCGTCGTTCTACGCTTGTTTCGTGTTCATCTCCCCGTTAAATCGAATGCGGAACGATTATTACTTCAGATTGCTCCGACCCTTAAAATCTTACGTTTCGTGCTTGCATAAAACTGGGAACTCCAAGTTTATGCTAATTAAAAATTACAGCGATCTTACTATGAATATTAATATTTTCTGTCGTTAACGTACAGTTTATTAATTAAATGAATTATTAACAGTTTGACAGATGGACAGTTTCAATTTGAAGTTTGAAATATTGTTTCACGCGAGATAACGATGAAAACGGTTCATTGAAATTTGTAATAGTTCTTAGCGATTACCGTAATTGTATAGATAGACCAATAGCGAAACGTAATTGGTCGTAGTTGAGGGAACGTGAGATCCATTGTGAGCACGGCGAGCAGAAAAAAGTAGGAAAAGTTACGTGAACAGTTTTGATAGCATCGTCACGAAGTCATTTATATAATGTATTATTTTAGCGTGACGTGAAATTCCAATGAAATAAGAACTACATTTCATCTACTTATTCCATCGTTGAAATAGCTCCTCGAATTAAAAGGTACAATCTTGCTGTTACTTATTTTTACATAAGAACAGTGTTTCAACTAGATTCTCGAGATAATAAATGGCGAGGTAAAATATTTTCTACTTTGGTAATTTTAAGAATGTATTCGTCTTACAATAATAACTTCATATAGAACGTGTAATTACTTTACTGGCTCGCATCGAGTCGAGTGATTAATTAACCGAAAATCGTTTCTATATCCAAGTAAATAAAATTAATAAACCGAATGACGGTGCACTCAGATTCGTGGTTACAAGAAATACGTGTTATCTTTGCGATGATGAATACTCAACGTAAGCGATGCATACATATTTATTTAGCTGTTAGAAACGATCACTCACTTTTAAACGATATTTATTACTAATTAACGTATGCATTATGCACGAGCTTTTTATCTATTTCAAAATTGTTTCGTGTCACGACCTTTTATGAAATACTAAGTGTACCATTTACAGGACTAAATAATGGAGTATTTTTGCGTAATGTGTTTCAACTCGGATCGACGAGCTTGAGCAACCAGATTTTTTTTTATCTCCGCAAATAAAACAGACCCGATCGCCCCTGAGGAGTATCTACGTACTAAGTCCTATCCCAGTCGTAAAACTTTTCTTGCCTCCGTTAAGGGAAAAAGTCCGTTTCGGCGTCTCCTCCACCGTTCGAGCTGATTTCTTGCCGGGAAACTTCGACCCGGCAAGTTCGTCGATCGCGATGGTACAAATGCTCGTGTCGCCTCAGCCGGCATAAGCGGCAGAAAAAACTCGTCCACGATTTCGTTCGCGGTCAGGAGACGAGAGACGATTTTATCTGTTCGCCCGTAACTAATACCGGTTTTTCGGTTGCCCGCTCGATTTCTTGCCAATCAGCGGTCCCGACCCGTGGCCGGACCTTTTATTCGGAATCGATTAAATTGCCGGATAAATAAACCATGCCATCGTGCTGGGTTCGTTTATTATTCGCATTAAATACGAAACCCGACCGGAAGGGATGCTCGGGGTTTCGCCTTCCCTCGGAGGATCGACATGGTTCGCCGCTTTTTAGTTACCCGTTAATATCCTCGAATACGACGATTGCGCCTAGAATTTAATGGTGCCACGATTGCTCGTTCGATGCAATCATGAGATTACTCGAGAGTCAATTCAGGTTTCTTCAATGAGATTTTTTATGTTTCGTTTGTAATTTAATCGTTGTAAAATGGTGTTCAATACCGTTTGGTATAATCGAAGAATTATTTTATTGATATAAACCCGGGATGGAATCGTAAATTCAATTGAGAATCAGATCGCGATCTCGCGGATCTTATTAAAAGTGATACGAAGCGTGTAAACTGTGCGGAAATTTGTCATACATCGATTGCCCGCGGAACACCCGTTGTACAGAGAAATATGTGCGCCGCATTTCGCATAGTCGCTGGAAGATTTAATCGCCGAGCATCGCATCGTCCGGGGAATACATAGTTACATAATTGCTGGCATCCCGTATAGAGTCACGTGTACCGGTTTATACGAGTATTCGCATTTTTTGTTTTCTTCTTTGCTTTCCGACTGTAGCTCACTATTCCCAATCGTTCTTGCCGGTCCCTTTCGATCCGACGTCGAGCTACCGACCGGATCGATAATTGATTTAGACTTAATCGAATATCGCCGAGAATCGCTAGGCATTTCTATTGCTCGTCGATTTATAACAAATAACAACGTTCCTCGTTTTAATCCCGACGTGGCGATATTATATTCCATTCACGCGCGTCGCGATAAATTAAACCGAATTCTCCCGCGGACGAGGCGGCGGCGGCGACAGCGAATTTAAACGATTTCACGAGAGTTGAAATAATAAACGTGTTGTAAATTGAATCGCGGAAAGCGGCCGCTTAATGGCTCGCGTTTAATATGTACCG
The DNA here is from genome assembly GCA_004307685.1 of Ceratina australensis. NCBI lineage: Eukaryota > Metazoa > Arthropoda > Insecta > Hymenoptera > Apidae > Ceratina > Ceratina australensis. The sequence continues at coordinate 91,596 of SHCU01000194.1, read as the reverse complement.
CTGATTATATTCAATCGAAGAAGTGTGTTTAATATTAACCGGATGCGAATTATAATGACATGTAAATGAAAATACGCGTACGCGTATCTCCACTCGGTTTCACGTGTTAATTTATACAGAATTGACGAACTAATACGATTCGTGTAATTTCCCATAAAATATTCATGCCGCGCGACGTGTCGGCGAATATTATTTTCGAAAGTTACCAGCTATGAAATTCAAATGTTATAGATCACGTAGGGCACGGGCAGGAGTTTTCGAATAGAGCAGCACGATGCCTCGAACCGTCGTTCCCTCGGATAATTCCTAAGCTCACGTGTAAATTCTGTCGGACAGCGAAAGAAGCAGCCTCATAAGTTCCGCGTACATATGTACCAACGTGTATGCGTGTATGAGCCGGTTGCACGTAGAGGCTCTATCGGTTGTTCGGCGAGCTTAATCATTCCCCGTTGAAAATCCCGTATCTCTTGCACGAGCCTCGCTAAACAGCTCTATAAAAACTGTTTAGAGAGATCCCACGCTATCTACTGGCCTAACGACCACGGAGCGCTTCCACGATCCGCTCACACGGACAGAGCGGGTTACATGCTCAGGGGAGGAGAGAGAGAGAGAGAGANAACCGTCGTTCCCTCGGATAATTCCTAAGCTCACGTGTAAATTCTGTCGGACAGCGAAAGAAGCAGCCTCATAAGTTCCGCGTACATATGTACCAACGTGTATGCGTGTATGAGCCGGTTGCACGTAGAGGCTCTATCGGTTGTTCGGCGAGCTTAATCATTCCCCGTTGAAAATCCCGTATCTCTTGCACGAGCCTCGCTAAACAGCTCTATAAAAACTGTTTAGAGAGATCCCACGCTATCTACTGGCCTAACGACCACGGACCGCTTCCACGATCCGCTCACACGGACAGAGCGGGTTACATGCTCAGGGGAGAAGAGAGAGAGAGAGATCATCCCGGCGCACGCATAGTTACTGGAAGATTTAATCGTCGAGCATCGGCTCGGAATACTTACATAATTGCTGCCGTCCCGTATGGACTCACGTGCGTTGCCTCACGAGGATTTATGTTTTTGCCCGCACCGGCCTAAGCATCTCGTCTCTTTCTTTTCTCTCCCCTCGTTGCTAATTCCACTTCCACGTTTTTCTCTCTATCTCTCTCTCTAGTTCCATTATTGGTTCGACGAGTAGCAACAACGTGATTAGACGCTCACACGGAAGCGACGACGAGCAATTGATTTTAGATTTAATTTAATTACGGCCCCGGTGCGACGCGACGCACCTACGGCTTTCAGCGCATTTGCTTGGCTTTCAACCGGCGAGCGATGGTCGCAGTCGAGTTTCACCGTGTCCTGCTGGAATTCCCATAGCCACGCATCGCTCGGATGTCGTAAAACTGTTTGCACGTCGATTAACCCGTTCCTCCCGCGGAATCACAGATACGTGTGTATTTTCTTCTTTTTTTGGAATGGACGAGCGTAAATTAGCTGGGACGATCGTGTTCGTCGCCAGACGATTTTCTATACTAGCTACCGTGGCTAAATTCATCGGTGTAATTTTTTCTAGGCTATTTCTTGCCCCAGCAGCTCATCAATTTTTTTCGTCGAAAAATATCTACGTTTTTATTATATGATTAATGGACGTAATTGTCGTGTGAGAAAATATCTAATTTTAGTATTATGACTATATTTCATGTATATTCATATTGGAGTTTTAAAATGGCAATTGCCGATTCGTATTATCATGCTTAAAATGATCTACGATATATCGTGCGAGCACTTATCAACTGTACAAACTATCAGACTTCGTGAAGTATGAGATAACAGTACTGAATAATAGGCTATTGTCTCGAAGCTCGTGTCACCTCACGTGTCGTGCACGTATTTTTGTACTCGGCGAACTCTAGACCTTGGCTAGAGTCGAACGTAGTCAGCAAATTGCCGCAACCCCTGGCGACAGTAACGTATACGCGTGTAATGTATACGTGATATAATCTGGTGGGAAAAAACGTACGATCCTCGGCGGAATAACGAAGAGATAAATCAATATTAAGATCACACTTCATCGGTTGACGCGCGTCGGACATTCTAATTGGCTCTAATGCAAGGATCAGACGTCGTAAACGGGGAATAGGATTTGTCAGCGGGACGGAGTTGATAAACGCGGACGCGAAACAGCGCGGCTCGTGATACTGGAAATTGATTTTCCCCGCGACGTTTATCGTAAATCAATGCAGCGTTCGGGCCGCGAAAGTGTCCATAAAATGCGGGCGTTCAGCCAGATCAGATCGGGCGTGACGTAAAACGGGCTGCAGTTTCAACCGCGATACATTATTCTTTGTTGGTGCCAAGGCGTGCGCGCGGCTGGAAATAAGGGTCCCTCCTACCCTGCTTCCACCGGCTAGTGAATCACTCGCGCGACCGAGAGCCTCGATTCTATCATGCTCAAAAACACTCCTCGCAATTCATCGCGATCCACGTCTCTCCCTCTACCGAGCCTCTCGAAACTGCCTGTCCATTTACATTTTCATCGACGATCGGCGCAATAAATTCTTGCTAAAAACCTTACCGCGCTACGTTTTTGCATATAAATGTTACCACGTTCGACGGCTTCGATTTTTCTTCGCCGCCGCCCGTCCTTCTTCCCGTTTACCCTGCGCGTTATTTAAGAATCCTTGTATTCGCTCCTCGTTACACCCGGTGAATTCGTTTATTTCGAGTCACCTCAGACTTATGCTGTTATCGAGAAACTTGTATTTCAGATGTCCAGCCTCGGACAATTATTCTGAACCCACTACTGCTTATGTGTGAGTCCCTTATTAGGACAATATTCAAAAGTAGTAATAGGTCTATGCTTCATTTCTTCAGTGCTCGATCTAGCATTAATGCTGCTAGCTTCTGACATAATTTTGACGTTTCGAAATAAAAACGAAGTCGAAAAATCGAGTACTGAAGGAATGAGACATAGATTTATTATTACTTTTAAACATTATCCCAATAGGAGATTGACATATAAGTAGTAGTGGATCCGGAATAATTTTTCGAAACTGTACATATAATGTATATTAAATATTGAATTTAGCGTAATAAGAATTATTCTGGCGATCGGTATCATGACTCAGCGTCGAGCTCTATCGAGCTCTATAGCTCTGGAGAAAAACTCTTTCGACGGGGAGACGATGGAATCGCGGTCGTTTCTTCGGGTTCATTGAACGTCCAGGGAAGAAGGAAAGAAAAGGAAGAAGAAGAAGAAGAAGAAGAAGAAGCCGGTGAGAGGGTGAGGTATGGCGGGAGTTGGAAAAATGTTAGGAGCGGGCGGAGGAGGACCTTGCCATTTTTCCTGCCCGTGCATGACTTACGGTCCGGTATTATCGTTACGATCTCTTTTCCTGGTTGGAAAGGGAGAGGCCGGGGGCAGCCGTTCGATAACGTCATGAAAGTGAACACCGGCTTGGCTCGAGCTTCTTTTATTGAATCCACCCGGGGAAACCGCTCTTTTTCGCATCGCCTCTTACAAATGAGCCCCGAGGAAGCGGCCCGAAACGAACCTATTATCGGACCACTCTTCCGAGGACGATTTTATGCGGAAATCGATAATACGATTGGCGATAAGTTCCTTTAAATAAGATGCCGACGATTCCGAGGGGACCCTTACTTTGCCGTTCAATTACCAATCTGTCGATTAACGCCGACACCCTTTGTGAACGATGCTTTGTCAATATTTCTTCCCCCGTTAACGGTTACCCTTTAGGAATCGAATAATTATTTGATACCGACCGAACTGATCGTGCCAATTGTTTCATTATCGTATCAATCCTAACTGACATTGTTTCCTCTCACAATTTTATTCTAAATCATATTTTATATAAAATTGTTCGCCTGTAGTAAATTGTTGTTGTTTCGCGAACGCTGAGGCATCGGTGCTTAAGATCTCAATTTGCAAGGTGCACACGCGTCGGTCCCGAATAAAAAGGAGACGCTGGTTCGCTGTAAATTTCAAGTACGAAAATTAATGTCGCGAAGACACGGCGAGCCGAGGGGAGGGAACAAGGGAGACGTTCGGACACTGCATCCCCTGTTCTACAACGGGGTTGAATACGCACTGCATACTGAGCAGAACATTACCGACATTATGAATGAGAATCATAAAATATTACGGCACGTCCCGCGATACCCGCCTCTCCTCGTTGTTCCACCACCGTCCGTTTCTTTTCCCTCTCTGCGTTTTTCCCGTTCCGGATGAAATTGCGGGGAAATTCGGCTCTAAATTTATGAATTTTCCTGTCGTCCCCTTCGAATATTTCAAGCCTTTTATTCGGCTCCTCGGTTTTACCTGTAACGTCAAGATTTAATCGACCTCGGGGCAGGTGTTCCCGAAAATTGCAACGCGAAATTATTAACGCGGCTAATTAATCGAAGGAGCAGGGAAATTAGTCGTAAACAATCGATCATGTCAATTTTCGTCATTTCACCGTCGGTTACTGTTAATTAGAATTAATCGAACGTGTATAATAATTTTATTCAAGCATTTCGTTTGATCAGTCTGGATTAATTTTGTAACGAACGCTCGTGTCCATGGGTCTCATCGGGGAGGTTTAATCGGAAACGATACTCCAATTAATATCACCTGATGGGTAATTATGCTCGCTCGTTTACCCTAAAATATCATACTAATTTATAAAAGGCAGGTGTGTTTACGTAAATATATCTTTTTATCTCATCATTAATTTTCCTTCGATCCGTGTAACATCAATGTATCGATACTTTATTATTTACATATCATTACGTATTTATCAATCTTCGATTCCTTCGTTATCACGACGAAATTAATTGCACGCAATCTCGATGTCGACACAGTGCGCCAATTTCGAGCCGACATCGTTAACGCACGCAATGTCACCGTCTTCGCAACATGTTATGACATCCTTTCATTTCTCATTTCACCTTGTACTATAATTTGTAATCGAGAATAATTCACTTAATTATTTCGATGATTATTCATCCAGCGAGGTGGGATAAAAAATTGTTGTCATCTAGTAGTAGAAGTAGCATACAATTATTTCTTGATAGATTTCTAAATTGGATTACACGATTAAATAAAACGATGGCTGCGAGCAATTTTTCTTGTTTATTGATATTTCACTGCAAGCCTGCTTTTTGATATCCCCATAATTTATACTTTCTCCCCAAATACGTGCGCGTGCATTCGTGAGCCGCGTGGCTTCGATTTTCGGGTTTAACGGGTTGGCGATCCCACTCGCGGGCTCGAACACGGATAATTAACGAGCGGAACGGCAACGACCTCTAAGAGTTTCGCGGCTCGTCCCGTGCGATATTTATGTTATTCGTTAGCGAGCGCAATTTAGGCAGCCGGTGAAATTAATTGCACGCCGCGAGGATCGTACACGCGGGTAAAACGAACCCGAAAGGGATACAGAGAAAGTGAGCGTGTGCATGAGAGAGCGAGAGTGTGACGGAGAAATAAAGGGGGAGGAAGAAGAAGGTTGGTGGTCAATCAGGCAGGCCAATATCGACGGTAAAAAGAGGTGATCGGTTGTGGTTGGAAGGAACGCGAAACGTGGGATTGACTGTTACGGACAGTTACTTATGGCTCGATAATTGGTATAATAAGTTGTGGGTGAGCTGACTTGCCAGCGGCTCGTTAGCGGTAATTCCTTTCGGCGGGAACAATTATTTATCGTCGCCGATCGCGATTATATCATTGAAAGTGGGCTTGGTCGCCGGGGTTATTGATTGCCTTCTTACCGAGATGCAAATACTCGTTGCTCGGGCAAGCGTAAAAAAGAAGTTACCCGCGGATCCGTTGCCTTTCCACCGCGACTAAGCGACAGCGTTTTATTATTTTCAACCGTGAAACCCGTGACCAATCGTTGAGCGATCGCCTCGCGCGTACCCTATCCTTCACCGATACCGTAAGACCGTGGCTATTCGATGCCGTAAAATCGTTTTACTCTGTTCCCACATCTCGTTTGCAACGTGATACGAATCCTTCAGGAATTACCGATTCTATATGCGTCAGCCTCGAAATTTCGTCAATCGAGCGGTGCAAGTTTTTATAGAGCTATAAATGCAATTTGATAAAAAGATGAGAGCTGAAACCTCCGCCCATAGTCGGTAATGGATTCAATCGCGGAGCCTGTTACGTAATGCAAACGGTGCAGCTTTCAAAAACGAGGCACAACAGAATTGAAAAAAAGGCAATTGGGTATACGTTGGACACTCAATCAGCATGCGACCCGTCGAAAAATGTTCTTTGCAATCGAGCATACACGGGTTTAATTGGCTGTAGAGCCGACGCGCACGTACGAAACGCGACACGCCATTGTGCGCGGACGGATCCAATTTGCGACGCGGATTCACCCTCTCTGATCGGCCGTCACAATTAAAGTCGTAAAATCGCGGACTAATGGCGTCGTTACATTAATTCCGTGGCGCAACGAGAAACAAGTAGGGCCACGACGTGCGCGAAAAAGAACATATTAAACGGCCACTGTCAAATTCGCGTCGCCGCGGCCGAGGTAAAAATAATATGCTACCGGTTTTTACCCGCTGTTCGATCTTTAATACTAGATTGCCCAAGGAAGTCATTTTGACTGCTTGTTAGTTTCAATTAGAAAAACAATTATGTATATAATGATACGATATCTTAGAAATTTTTTTATTATTTTGTGACTGTAAATAATATAAGAAAATATTAAAAATTAATTTTAAATAAATTCGTTTACACCTTAGTTATTCTTTCACGATGAAGTAATTTTGAGTGCTTTTGGGCAATGCAGGTGTATACTAATTTTCAGTCTTTTAAACGTCTGACATTTCTAAGAATGATCGATCGTTTTTCGGCGATGTCTCATAGGCAAGTAATCTTAATTTATGTAAACGTGCGCTTTTTCCATACGTTCTGAGAGCGGTTATCTATGATACCTCGTACGATGTACAATTCAGAGTGCATGTTTGTTTATAGCGCGTTGGGGCTCGTGATTTATGATCAGACGAGTTAATGACTCGGCGCGTTGCATCGATCATCGCGGATAAAGTCGTCAGGCCAGAATTTTAATGATTTCTAAACAACGAGATCAATAAATTTCACGGTTGCGCGGTCGCCCGATTCGTCGCGCCGCGCCGCGTGAGCTTAAGGGGGTGAAAACGCGAGACAAGGTCGGGCTCGGCGTGCAATTTTATTCAATATCGCGGCCGCGGCTTGTCGTGTAAGTGAACGAGATTAGCGTTTAAGGTGATCATCGTTGATGAGCGGCTCGCTAGAAGCGGAATGAATAATAGACCGGTCTCGTGGGGAACACGTTCTGATTGAGTTAACCGCCGCGGCTGAGTGTACGTACTATACATACGTCATTATACGCCGACGAGTCGGCGGGTCGACGCCAAGGCCGGCTGTGCCGCGAATGCGTACAATCTCGACGCATCGTATCCAGGTCGTTCCTAATTAACCTGCCAATGCGCCGGTTCGCGTGACGACAAACTCACCGCGTATTTCGACCGATGTTTATCGCCGATTTCGTTCGATCAATCGATCCCTACCTGATCGGAAACGGTTCTAACGTTCGGTTCTATATTTATCGTAGCACGTGGGAAACGAAACCGAGAGCGGACTCGATGCTCGGGAACAATGGGAAATAATACGGCCGTCCTTGCACTTGGGTTTCCTTTTATATTTCGTGCATCTTAATTGTTCCTTGATCGCCAATATGTATGCCTGTTGCTAAATCATATTTTGAATCTCGTTATCAGATATTTCCAATTTTTATTTGGAGATATTTACAAAAATTTCTCTGCGAAATATACTTGATAAAAAAATGTAACAGAAATTAGGAGAATCCGCTTAAAAGGGTGGGTATAATGAAGACACATGATTGGCAGATATTAAGACATCTGCACCGTGCGTTTATATTTTATTCACCAGCCATGTAATTTTCTCAATTAAAATAATTAACTGACCGTAATCAGAAGCGAGGAAAGAATTTATAAATATTATTTCATCCAGCTTAATGTAATTCATTGGCAGTGTGTCTGTTTGCAAGGCAGATGCACACGTAGGGACGATTACATCAAATTATGGCAAACAGTCGACTTCTGTAGATTAAATCAAGATTGTGGGCTCGTTTTTTAAGTTTCGTTTTACTGACGATGCTCGTTCCACGATCCATCTCGAAAAACTGTGTTTAATTAGGAATTAAATTGGTTTCTGAACAACGCATCTTCAAATTGCGCGTTCACTGCCTCTTCTTTTTTTTTCATGCAACTGCCCTGTGCACAGAGCGCATGATTACATTACAGGTGTTCGCCTTGATTAGTTTTTTCTAACGACAATTAACGCTTTGAAGATCATTGACGTTCTATTACGTACGTTCATCTGTGCCAAAGGAGTTGGTAGGTAATTACCGAGTCTGTTCGTGTGCAATTAGTTACTCGTTTTCCTATTACAGACAATTACCGATGTCGGTTGCGAAACTTCCAACTCGAACGATTGCGAAGAGAACTTAAACACTTTTTTGCTGAAACCTATTTTCCTCAGCCTACATTACACGTAACAGTTAAAGCCTGTGCGCGCGTATGTGTGTGTCATGAGGCTGGAATTTAATCAATTTAAACATTAGCCTGAAATATTAGAACTGAAACGTTTTACAGTTTTTATTGAAACCAAGATGGATCCATTATCGATTATCTATCGATCAGCATTATTCACTACTCTATGTATCTTCCTCGATTTACACCAGAATCGATTCTGGCAAAGTATGTGCATTTCAGATTGCCGAAACATCTGGTCGCGTAGCAATTTCTTCAGCGAGAAGTTTGGCAAGAATTTATTCGACGAGTTGAAACTCGGTAGCCAGTTTCTCCCCAATTAGGCAGTCATCGAGGCGTGAATATTAACCGGCCTATTCCTATCAAAATATCAATATTTACTACGCGAAACTCACGGAACCGTGATATCGATCCGCAATCAGGCGGGTTATGCAAATTCCGATCTCTCTCCGGCTTTATTCCACCCTCGTTTTTCTCCCGATTGTATCCATTGCTCCGCAACGGAATTGCCAGCGAAAATCGACTGCAATTTTCGTTCTCAACTCACAAAAGATCCGTCTATAATAATTTCTACTCAACAAATAATTAACAATATCATCGAAGTATCAAATTCGTCATAAAATAATGTTAACCATAAATGTATTTTTGTAACGCGAATTTAATAAAACATGAAAAGTAATGCACGATTGGGCTCGGTGAAAAAAAAAGAAGCAGGTAATCCAGCGCCAGTTTGCTCGGCGATTTCGCCGCGGCTGCGGTGTCCTTGCCATAATTGGAGAACGGCGTCGCGGTAAAAGCGAGCGGACAGCAGCTCTAAAAGGGCCCGGGGAGAACGAGGGCAAGCACGAGAGTACGGGAATCGGGGGAAAGAAACAAGAAAAAGAAAAAAGAGAAGGTCTGGCCTCCCGGCTCTCCTCCCGGCTTGATGCTCATGAATCTCATGATCGATGCTCGCGCGCGCAGAGTTAAAACGTGTCCAAGTTGGAAGGCCACGATGGGCCGATGTCCGGTAATGGTCCTCCCAGGACTTCACCGTGTTACGTGTCAGCCCGTGAGACGTTGCCGTGGCAATTTACGGCTACGTACGCCGCTGCCATTAGGACGCATCGCAAATAAGACGACGCAACGACGACGCCTTCGAGGTGAAGCGCGCACGTATACGCGCCGGCCGGAGACGCGACTCTTTCGCTTCATCATTTTTACCGCTCATTACGCGTGGGCGTCGTTAATCCCCTGGTCTCCACAGAGCCGCACGCGCGTTTTTGTCGGCCCACTTTCGCGACGCGAATCGCGTAACACCGTTCCTCCTCAGACCTTTTTCTCGTCGCGCGCCGCTTTGAACGTTGCGCTCCGGCGCGACGTTTTGTTGCCGCCACGAGAGACAAGTCCATTGCTTCATTAACAGCAAGGCGCATTGTACACAGATTTTACGCCTGCAATTTTCTTCTCGGTTAAAAGTATAGTAGTTGGTTTCGAAATTTTTCCTCGACTTGCGAAATAAAATTGGTAATTAATTATGTTTAATACATATATTGACGATTATATGAGATTACAAAATTCTGTTATTAAAACTGTATTTTTTCATGAATGAAATCAAAATTTTATTTTTCAACAC
>SHCU01000194.1:65810-81399 GCA_004307685.1 Ceratina australensis | reverse complement strand
AGATTACAAAATTCTGTTATTAAAACTGTATTTTTTCATGAATGAAATCAAAATTATATTTTTCAACACTTGGCTGTGTGTTACAATCTTTAGGCGTACCAAAGCTGATCTGAAATTACGCTCAATTTACATTTGACACCTCGCGAAAGAGATGAACATGCTTCAGAATTATCGAGTCTCGTTACATATATTGATAAATCGGTGGGTGAACAAAATCGTGCGTACACCGAGCCATTAGCCGTAATTGGATAATTATCGAAACGTCGGTGGAATTGTCTGCCAATAACCGGAATTTAAACGATCCGGCGTGCACCGGCGAGGCCGAGCCGAGTCCGCGGTTTCGTTCCATGGCAAGAAAAGTAGGTCGTAGGCGGGAGAACACGTATATACCTCGACTCGTTTCATTACGTGATTCCGGCTCTTTATTTCAATGTCCCGCGCTCGTATAGTCAATCTCCATTATCCGTGTCCCGAGGGTTGGTTGTGTATAACCAACCGAGGATTGCTTGAACAAATGCCAAAGGTTATTTCCCTCGTAAACTCGGTACGTTATACGCCGAAATGTTCGCGCGGGCAGGGGTTTTTACGAGGTTTCTTTCTCGTTTCAACTCGTTCCTTACGAACCGATACCGACGAAACCGCGAAATTATGAACGTGCCACGCCAGTTATTACATAGGTGCTTCTCCGCGCCGCGATCCCCCCAATAAAAACCGCCGAAATATGTAACGTAATGCCCGGCGTGTATTTTATTCGACCGTTTATTCCGGAAACTCGCCGATTTATGCCGGCGTCGTTCCGTGCCCGATGAAACTGTTTGACCCGTTGAACACTTTGAATTTAAACTGCACAATATCGACGCCAACGGGAGAGACACATTTATTTTCATCTCGCACGTTGTATAAAATATCAATCCTTTATACTTAACACGCTCGCGTATAAATTCAAATTATGGCTCTGTTGCTCTTTACGTTCGTGGTATACGCGCTGCCTGTAGATCACCCTTAGCACGTTGTTATTATCTATACACCAACGGTTTAGAGCTCGCGATCTCTATACCTCTTTCATTCAAATCTCCCGGTGGATGTACATGACTAACGACTTGTTCTTATTTCAGGTTGCGACACGACCTTGGAGCCCGGATCAGGGCAAGACGCGGGAGATGACCAAGCTCTGCAACCATAAGAGGAAACTTTTGCTGCCGTCCACGGCGGCCAGTAGTCCTGTTGCATCCTGTAGATCGGTCTCCTCCTCGTCGGCTTTCTTCGCCGTAACGGCCTCAACGGCGATTCACGTGAACGCTGACTCGCCCACCTCGCCCGTCAAAGCCAGGAAAAGTAAGTATACCTGACCTTGCGCGTATCAATTCTGCGTCGCGATTAATTCTCTTCCCACTCGTCGTTTAAAGCTCGTTTCACGTTACTCGATCATCGTGGGTTCATTCCTTCTAAATCGAGAAAAGGATCGTCAGATGAATAGGGAAAAGCAAATTCTTCATTAGATTTTTTCTCGTTTATCAGAAAGTCGGAATTTTTCCAGGTTCGCCGCGAGATAGTTAGGTAAGGTGAACGATCGATCAAAATCAGGATTTTCCCCGGGGTAAAGTTTCTCGACGGTGTTCGCGCACGAAGCCGAGAGCGAACTCTCGATCGCATTATACATACTCGCCAATCAATCTCGCGTACCACCGCAGGCAGGCAGCCGCGGCGACGTGGCACGTACTTACACATCCGGGGGACGGTCGCCCCGATATATCCCAGGCAAGCCCGAAGAAGTTTTCCCATCGATCCGTCGTATTAACAAAGTTCCTACGCTCCCGGTAGCCGGCGCGGCTCGACGTGGCGCGCCATAATCGCTGAGAACGTTTATTCACCGTCGTAGCAGAAAACACGCCGGCGAAAACTTTTATTGGAGGACGACCAAAAGTTTTTCCCCGGTCGCTCGCCGCTGCCGCCGAGCGAGCGAGCTCGGTGATCATTAGGGCGCAGCGAACGGGAAAAAAAGTCCCCGGGAAGAAGAAAAGGAACGACGAAATTGCGACATTAACGGGGTCTGTTGCCACCCTGCCCTTCTTCCTCTGTCTCGCTCGTTCTCCCTTTTTTTTTTTTACTCCCTTCCTTCCCGGTTTCATCGCGGTCCTTTTCGCGTACAGAGAGTCGGCATTAAAGCCTCCCGATGTCGGTGAAAAGAAGAGGGACGGAGGTGGCGAACGCGCGCGCGGCCTTCGCCCGAGGGGGTGGAATGATGTATCACCATGGCGACTAAACTCTCCGTCCGGATTTCATTACTAAATCCTATAACCGACCGAGCGAGACCGCCTCTCTCTCTCTCTCTCTCTCTCTCTCTCTCTACCCTTCTCCTGTTTTTTTCTCTGTTTTATTTTCACCCCGCACAATTTCACCCTTTCTTCCTCTCTCGTTCCTTTATTCTCTTTTTCGTCTCTTCCTTTCTTCATCGCGTCGCTAATTAAACGGCTGTTATTCCGGGCCAAGTCTGTGCACACAGAGGCGGAAGGAACGAGGTGGAGGAGAGCGGGAGGGGTTAGTCGAGCTTACAGTTTTCTCTCACCGGGAGAGTGGGAAACAATAGGGCAGCGCCGCGCCGCCGGCTGCATTGAAATTCGTCGAGTGTGTTTTGATCGTCCGCCCGGTTTCTGGGGCTAAGGGATTTAAGGGACATCGTTGCTTATTTTTAATCGCCTGCTCGCCAACTTTCCAGCTGTGTTTTTATTTTCGCCCATTGTGATCCCGGATCTCGGATTGCGGACTTTAATTCGTCCGGGTTAATGGCTCGCGGGTTCAGTATATTCCCCGTTGCTCGCGTCACGGGGTAATAATTTAACGAACGTTATGACCATCCTTTTAATAACCCGGGATGTGATTTTCAAAAATTTCTATTTAAAAAACAGCGAAATCGTTCTTTGGATTTCCTCGCGTGACACGCTCTATACGCGTTAGCATTTTTACGAGGTTGTTTTAACACCGACTACGCGACGCGGGCGTCGCGTAGCTTCGATTCCAATTTTCCGGTGATATAAAACGACGCGGTCCGAGAAAACATCGCTCCCGTTCCTCCTCGACTTCCCCGCGCCGTCATCTTTCTTTCCCCCCCTTTCGACCGGGTTTCCATCGGGGGCATTTCAACGGCAGTCGAGGTAAATACGTTTCGCGCGGTGTGCAAACACACCCCACCCGGATCGCGAATAGAAACCGGGGGAATAAAAGGAATAAGCCGAACGGCGTGGATGGGGAATCGAATGAATCTTTATCGTCATCGCTGTTCCACGAATACGGGTCTCAATAACGAAAGTCGATTTCATTTCTCCTCTCTTATTTTCGGTTTCGTACGGGGAAAACGGGCTTTATGTGTGTACGTATCGGAACGGCTTGCCAAGAGAGGCTTCCGACCATGCGGAACGACGAGGCTCGATCGACGCTATTAATGGAATCTCGACGACTGCTCGTCACTCGTAGCATCTCGATTTACTCCCGTTTCGTTTTTAATATAGCCACGCGCGTGGCATCTCGTCCGCCGAGGGAAATGTTTGACGGCGCAAACAACGCGCAGCCGGAATTTATTCAGCAGTACTCACCCAGCCCAGCGCTTCTGTTGACTTTCACGCGAGACGTACCGTCAGCGGATTTGTCGACGCGTTAATAAATTTCGTTGATCCGATTTCGCGCGGGTCGGTCGGTCGGCGTCGTGTGTCGGCAAGAATCGGGGCACGGTAAACGACATCGATTGCTCCGGCTGTCTTGTCGGACGATTTTCCGCGATAAACAACCCATCTCTGTTACTCCGATCGATCACCGTTCTGTGACGACGGCGCGGTGTGCTCCGCGCCATTTGATATCCTCGCGAAAATTATTTTACCTCCTAACTTCCGATTAGATCTCAATCTACTACAACGAGATTTCACTCAGTTGAGGAATAAAATTTACGGGGAGAACGATCACTGTTATTGGCCTAACGAACTCTAATAGAATTTCTGAGTAATTCAGAGTTTATTGAGGGACGAGATGCGACTCGTTGCGGGCAATAGAATCGAGGATTCTTATTTGGAAAAAGGGTTAACGTTTAATAGGCGGAGCGAATGGGTCGGATAATTTTAAACAACCGTGGAACGGCGAGGGATTCTAAAGTATGTCGCAACAGTGTTCAGACAGTTAAAGCCCACTTGGGCGAACCCTCAGACGATCCACAAATTTGCATTCGGGTATCTCTGTCGGTGAAATCCCGGCGCGGGACAGAGGAAGCTGAGTCTGGCCTCGAGTCAGGCCGGTGTTAGGGTTGCTGAGGCCTAGAACGAGAGCTGCCCGGAAGAGGAACCAATCGGCCTGCTCGTGTCTTCTTATCGTCCGGGACGATCAATAAGTCCCGGGAGGAGGAAAGAATCCACTCTCCATTCGCTGGCTGCGACGTCAACGCGACGCGCGATGTTAGTTTGGTTCCGGCGGTGTGTTCCGCTGGTGGGGGGATGGTTGAAACAGGAAGGAGAACGAGGACAGAGCGGGTGGCGGCGCGACCGTTTCAGATGCTGCCGGTGGTTACCGGGAGAGAGTTGATAAGGGTTAATTTCGACGTTACGAAGAGGCAGCGGGCAGATAGGAGAGGAACGGAACGGAACGGGGGGGGGCGGGGAGGGGGGTTACAAACGTCGTCTCTCCGTGTCCGGTAGTGTGATTCTTGCGCCTGCCCCGAGTGATGTTCACCCCCGCCGACACCGTTCCAAACCACCACCGGCTCGTCTTCTGCCGGGTCTCGTCCTGTTGTGGTCGCGCAAGCGCATTTTACACTGTTTCCGTTTAGTCCGCATCAACGGCTCGACCACATCGTTACGTCCGATCCTCCTCCAAGGCCCGGGGAATCGAGATGACCGAATTGGGAAAGTAGTTCCTAGCTTGGCCGAGGTTCAATATTGGCTTTCAGTGGTCTCGAGTGCTTTCGAATACCGGCTTGTCCCGGCAACGGCGAGGAACAGATTTCGCCCCGGGGCTGCACTCCACCGTCGGAAGATTTACTCTAATTATGGTCTTTGGCTCGGTCGTTTATCGATATCCCTGTCGAGGCACGACGATTTTCCGACCACGATCGCGGAAGCTGACGCAGAGCGATGGGCACGATCTTTGGTTAGCACGTCACTCTGTTAAATGTTGTGTGTTCGCAACAAGTCCGGATCTGTTAAGCTCTTGCGCATTGATTTAATTATTTGAACGCTCGCAACAAAGCTCGATATGAGTTAGTCACTGGATAACATAGTGTCAGACGAAACGTATTTAATTTTGAAGTTCATCAATTTGTTAATTAAATATTTGAATATAATTTTAATTAATTGTCGAAGGCCACGGTCAGAACAATGATTCAAGGTAGAGTAACATGCAGCTGATAGTGTTTCCAAGTGCGATATCTTTCGATGCGATGAAATTAAGAGTTGTCATCAAGTTGCTACACTATATTGATAAATAATTGATACTCACAGTTACGCTTGTTAGCAATTATTGGACAAATTATAACAATATTTGTTTATATAGTACAAGTTTTGTGCATGCTTAATAATCCCATTGCGAGTTGACCATTAAAGTCTCGTAACGAGTCTAGCTCGTCGTTGCAGCGCATGGAGTTAATTAGTTTATCATGTTAAATTGCATGCGTCATGAGAGTCAGTAATTTTGTTTGCAGACAATAAAATGGAAGGGGTTTGCTTTAAAAGCAGTGAGATATTACGGGCATATAGTAGTGGCTTTTTAAACAAATTTGCTGCGTCATCGCTTATACGTTCGGAGATCGTGTTTCAAGCGCCCCTAAGCGATAGGCCGTGTTCCGTGATTGCCGCGCGGTCTTTGCTTCGTCAGGTTTAACGGGAGCACCGCTTATAGCCATAAGCCGTTGACTGCAGATTTCGGGGCTAGAGAGGGAAGGAGGCGCGGAACGTGGGGGTTTTACGCGTTCACGCCAACCTCTTACGGAAGCCACAAAATGCTTCAAAGATTTTACGCAAATCTTCACCCCCTTGGAAATCGGGTTAAACTACCGCTGTTGCAGGCAAACCTGGCTTTACTTCTAGATGGATTCATTATTACAACTACCCTCGCCTTCGCTTCATCCATCCGTTCTCCTGCTCTCTCTCTCCTCCTCCTCGTCCTCTTCCTCCACCCCTCCGTCTTGCTTTGCCCGTTTCCGAATTATCTTCCCCCCCATTGAAGTCACGGAGAATAATTATTCTCTGCAGGCTTACGGATAAAAGACCGCTATTGAAAGCCATCCCATTTCGCCACCCTTTTACCATTCTGCTTTCTGTTATCCTCGTAAATCAAGCTAATTTCCCAGTGTGAACGTCTGTTATGCCAGTTTGCGACCATTGATCGCGCGCGGATGCACTGCTTCACTCTAAAGTATCAAACGCAATTACATTCCTTTCCTCTTTTCATATTACGTTTTATTCTAAGTTGCCATACTTTTTTTTTAGTCTGTCTTCCTCGATAAAATTACATGTAATTTAATAATAAATAATTATCTGATAGAATCAAAATTAAAACTAAGGAATAGATGGAAATAACGTAATAGCTTATTTATATTTATATTTTTAAAACTCGAAGAAATAAAATATTAACTTAAGCGAGCAAGAAATTGAACGAGGATTTGTTACGTTAAATAGGATTTAGTTTTGCGTTAACGCTTTCAATGGGACACTTGTTCATTAACAAGCTAGTGACTGAATAGCAAGTGAAATTTTGGGATGCGTGTCGTATTTTACTTTTTCATGAAGAGTTAACGCGATGCAGAATTAAAATTTAATTTGACGTTACTCAAATCTATTGAATCATGTCTCATCGTGTTGTTTCTTTTTTCTTTAAAGATGGTCTGAACAAGAAAAAGAAGAGGAAAATAGGGGGGATAACAGGCATTTTCTCCGGAGTCTCGGTCTCACAGCTGATGGCGCAAAGGGAAAGGACCATCGTTGCGGCATCCGAGCAAGAATCGCCAGTGTCAAATGGATCACAGGTAGCGTGTATTTTAAACAGAGCTATTATACAGCATTAATTAATTGTTATAAGTTCTTAAACAAGGCAATTGTTCCATACATTAAACAAATGTTTTACGCATTTCAGGTGTGGCCGGTTGCGATTCCCAATTTGCAAGTTCAGCAGAGTAGTCAGCAGAACTGCCATCAGACATTAAATTCACCCTCGCAGAGTCAAGACGTAAACGGCTGTGCAACGAGAAATCCTTCCCAGCAAAGGTTAAATCAGCATAATATGCCGGGGATGCTGATGGGAAATTCGCTGATCATGAATCAGCAGTGTCCGAACTTTAACAACATGACTCAGCAGCAGCAGCAACTGTTGCAACAACAGCATCAACAGCTGATGTTACAACAACAACAACAGCAGCAGCAACAACAGCAGCAGCAGCAGCAACAACAACAGCAACTTATGCAGCAGCATATATCACAGCAACAGCAGCAACAACAGCAGCAGCAGCAGCAACAACAGGCACAGCAGCTGTTACCTCATCATCAGCAGATGCAGCACATGCAGATCCTACAGCAGCACGAACAGCAACAACATCAGAATGCCATCGCGAACCAGTTAGCCCAACAGCAAGCGCCGCATTATATCAATCAGTTGAACCCACAATCATTGCATATGATGCAGCAGCAGGAGCATTTGAATCAGCAGCAGCAGCAGCAGCAGCAACAGCAGATGCACATGCAACAAATACAGAAGCACAAGATGCAACAACAGCAACAGCAGCAACAGCAACAGCATTTACCTCAGGAAGTCGATCAGCAATCGGGCAATTATAATCCTCAGCATTCGTCGGAGAACTATGTGCATCACATGCAACCCTCGCAAACGGTTCAGTCGACGCTTCATCCGCAGTTGCATCAAATTCATCAGCACCAGTTGCAGCAGCAGGCCCAACAGCATCAGCCGAATCAGCATATGATGCAAGCGCAGTCTGCCGCAGATCATTTCCAAATGCAAATGCAGCAATTGCAGCAGCAGCAACAACAACATCAACAACAACAACAACAGCAGCAGCAGCAGCAGCAACAGCCGCAACAAGTGTCACAGGTCTGCGTGCAACCTCAGTATCCTAATCAACAAATGAATCATCATTCGTTGGATGTGATGCAGCAGCAAACCTCGGCTCCAGTGATGAACACCGGTGATATGCAGAGCAGGCATAATCGCACGCTCCCCGTAACGGACGAGGATTTAAATGCGAAACAGATGCAACAGCAACAGCTCTTGCTGCATAATCACACGATTCAGAGGCATCATGTTGTTCAGGGTGGAAATTTGCCTAGCAACCCGCACGAGAACATGCAACGAATGTACGCGCAGAATCAGGCTCAGTATCCTGTGAGAAATTTCGATTCCTCGAAGGGGACAGTTGTTGATATCAAACATCATCATCAGTACACTTTGTCGATTGTCGCCGGCAGGAGCCCCAACGCGAATCACGCTGCCGAAGCGCAGCCTGGAATGGGACCAAACGGGCAGCCCGGTAACGTGCATTTTAATTCGAGGACACCGCCGTGGCAGCAGAATCGACCGGCCTCGGCTTCGCATCAACCGTCCATCGGCGGGGTTCAAAACATCACGTGCAACTCGTTCGATCGTGTTCCGCCTTTGCATCACCACATTCCACAAGCGTCTACCTGGACCGACGAAGTGGCGCGGAAGAAGGCGAAGCCGAGTAAAGTGGTGGGAAAGAAGCAGCGTCAGCACAGCGTCATGGATGTACGGAGTAGTAGCCTCGACCAGCCCGCACCGAGTCCGATCGACGAGTTCAACGAAAAGAATCAACAGAATAATAATCAAATCGGTTCGACCGTTAACGGCAGCGGACCCTCGTTCTTGGAAGATCCTAGCGGCTACCTGGCGCAGCAAACCGCTTTGCTGAATAGCACGATATCGAGGCAAACCGATGTTAGCAGCTCGCAAGTCGGAATGATGAATAATTCAAAAACGTCTCAGACGAATCATAGTTCGTATTTACCCAACAACGGTTATCTTCCACAACCAAAACTTTCCTCCGGGGCCAGTCCCACGAGCACCTCAACGTCCAATTCCGTAAAGAACCACGCGACCTCGCCGGTGGTCGTGCACAGTAGCATGACGCCGACGTCGAGCAGTGGAGGAACGGATTCAGAGAGCAGTCCTTGCCACGGTTGCGTAACCAGCGGCGACACACAGTCCTACACGCAAGATCAGTATAAACAACAGATGCAACGTCAGTACTTGATGCATTCGGATCAACGCGAGGATCCTGTCACATCTTCCACTTTCGGGGAGCAATATCAGAACAACCAACAGCAGACCGACCTGCGGCCGATCCAAGGCGGCACCGTGAGCACCAGCCACGGGTCTCCGATCGGTACGAACAG
The DNA here is from genome assembly GCA_004307685.1 of Ceratina australensis. NCBI lineage: Eukaryota > Metazoa > Arthropoda > Insecta > Hymenoptera > Apidae > Ceratina > Ceratina australensis. The sequence continues at coordinate 72,004 of SHCU01000194.1, read as the reverse complement.
CCCGGCGAATTCTGACACTCCAGCTCCGTCGACGCCCGGGATATCGCAGCCGGCAACGCCTCAAAGTCTGATTTTATCGCAACCGTCGACGCCGCATAGTTATTCACAACCGCCAACGCCTCATTCGCATTCTTCGTCCAGTCAGGTGCCATCGCAACCCTTAACGCCTCAGGCTCATCAACCGTCGCAGTCTATGATGAATAGCGCTGCACCGGAACAGCGCTCGGAAACACCTTGCTCCGCTACGACGAGCTCGAATGTAGTTCCTTCTAGTACCACATCGTCGCAAACTTCCACCATCGTTTCGGACAACATTACTCCTCAAGTCACGAAAAGGCAAACCACGAGGCAAACGTCTTTGGACGGTTATCAGCCCCATCCGCACACTGTGAACGCCGTCTCGAGGGTGCCAATGAATCATTTCCCTAGCGCGTCGGCGGTGATAACTACTATGGCGAGCGGGCATACTGTCAGTAGTAACACCATCACGTCTGTACTAGCTGGAAGGGCGAATACAGCGACCGTTTCGGTGAACACACCTGCCGGTATGCCGAATCCCGCTATACAGGATATACTCGCGAGTAAACCGCAGCATCAAACATCTTCGACGACGTTGCCGAACATCGCAACCACAGCTATCACTACAACGTCATGTTCTTTTACGAGTAGTCAACCGTCGATGACGATAAGCGTCTCGAAGTCGCCATTGGAAATGGTTCAGAGCGTAGTCAGTAGCATACAAGTGCCTCAGGCCAGCACTAGTTCACCGGTTCATCCGTCGAATCAGCATCAGCAACAGCAACAGCAACCGGCGCAACAACATCCTCAGTCGAATGTTCAGGTGCATAATGTTCTCACGTCCGGCGGAATACTGAAACACCCTGCAGGATCGACTCTACCTCCTGGTCATATCTTGGTGTCCAACGGCGGACAACTTATAATGGCTAGCACCGGCACGGGAATCAATGGTGTGATGGCAGCCCCTCCACCGAAAATCATTTCAAACGCCAATTCCATGCCACCGTTATCAGTGTCCCCGATGGTCACCAGCGTAACGGGAGCCGTTAGTCAAGTGATACCTACGGTTGGTGTCGCCCAGCAGGTCATAGGGCAGCCCACGGTACTCGTGAACACTATACAAACTCCTGTCTTGATACAACCAGGCGTCATGACTATGGACAGCATAGGGCAGAACGTACAAATACCACATCTGACCGTAGCTGCAGGGAACGTGATACAAAACGCCCAGCCGATTTTGGATGCGAATCAAGACGTCGCGAGAAGCGTGAGTGCGAGCCAGGGAATGGTGAACCGGCAACCGTCGTTATTGTCACCCGAGTCGACGATGAGCAAGAAGAAAAGTTATAAGAAACGAAAGGCGAACTCGCAGACCGTCGCCTCGATGTTGCACATCGCTTCCTCCCAGCAGAACGCCGGTATGCTGATGCAGTCGCAGTCGAATTTCGCGCAACAGAATTTCCAGGCGCAAAGTATAGGCGGTCCGATGCTACAAGCGTTGACCATCGTCCCAGGGAAGGGCGGTGCACCTGCTCAGCTAGTAATGAACGGGCAAACCGCCCCGACATCGGCACAGTTCAATACCCAGCAAATTATCACGAATCCTCAACCGGCGCAGCAAATAAATCTCCTTCAACCGGTGAACCTGTTAAATGGAGCTACCGGGATGGTTCAAAATTTTCCTACTATTCAACAGTTCATCGTTCCCGGTATCGGGAGTATGGTAATGTCTGCTGACGGTACGGCTACGTTGCTGCAGGACACGGGCAATATCGGTATGCAGCTGCAAATACAGAACGTGAACGGTCAGAACGTGTTGACCCCTGTGCAGAGTCACAGCGGGATATTCAACCCGAGCCAGAGCATTTTGGCAGCTGGTCCTGCCGGAATGGTGATTCGGGCACCGCAGGCAACCGGTGGGAAAATCATTCAGCAACACAGTCCTGGCGCTCAATTCCTCTCGCCGAACAGTGGCCAGTTTTTGGTGAACGGCACCACCTCGTTCGGGAACCAGTTGAGTCCGATCGTAGCGAATGTTAGTCCGAACCAGCAAGTGACTTTTAACGCCTCGCAAGTGCGTCCGACGAATATGCAGAGTCAACAGGAATTCATACAGATGAACGGGCAGACGTTAATGGTACCTTGCGGGACCGCACAGAATATCGCTGTCTCCTCGGCTTCCAATCAACAGAATACAACGTTTGTTCAACAGAATACCACGATCGTGCAGCAGCAAACGACTATGGTGTCCAACAACCAGATACCAAATTTTCAAGCCGCACCATCCAACGGAACCACCGTCGATCCTTCTTTGAACCTTGATCACAATCAATCGTACATCTTGAGTTCCGGTGTGATTCAGGGGAAACCTCCGACCTCGCCGAAGAGCACTGTGAATTCGCCGCCTTCGGAACAGAACCCCGAACAACAACAATACGTTCTGACTAGCAGTAGTACCACCGTTGTTGAGAAGTCGGCTCAGCAGAACGATCAGCACAGTCCGTTAATGGCGAGACACTCGGTATCCACGCAAACGGCCGGGAATCAAGCAACCATGGCTCAGTCCGCTATGATGCTACAGGGCTCACCTCCGGACACCACCACTCACAGTCCGGGGAATAATCAAAGGTCGAACAGTCCTGCCGTGGATAATACAACGCACGGAGCGGCCTCACCTGCGGCACCCATTTCAGCTAGACATCACTCGTCTTCTACGGTAACATTGATTTAACATCCTCTACTTAATAATCCTCTGAATTATTTTTAAATGCTTGCCAGTGTTCCATGAATTAATCGCGTGTACACGAACTTTTAAAATCGTATTTTTTATTTTATGATCTAAAAACTATATTTAGCTAAATAAGATTTTCTAATTGAAAATAATCAAAATAATCGAATATCTCGAAATATTGATTCACGTTTCGCAGCCAATGGTGCATTGCGTGTCGAGTAGCGAACCGGATTCGGGCGATGTGCCGGTCGCGTCGGAAGACTGGCGAATTCAGGGTATCACTACGAAGGAGATCATGCTCAGTCAACCAGGTATCCATGGGAAGACTTACGTGGAGTCGACGGTGACTACTGGGATCCAGGTTGGTACCCGCGTAGAGCAGGACAACCGTCATCTAACCCTAACAGACATGCACCAGCCAGCCGACACGACACACCCCGAAAACACATATGCTGACTCACAGGAGCATATGGACACATCATCACCAAATCATTCCATATATTCAGACACAATGGACCACCCTCCGGTCGAAGATCAGCTGACCGCCGCTAAAGACACGACGGACGTCTCTTACCCAGAGATGGACGTCGCCGCGACATTGCCGGTCATCGGCCACGGTCATTATCAGCCGATCCTCTATCATAGTCAGCACTATGTTCCCAACGCGAACGTTTATCGACAGCAAACTTTAGTGCCAGACCATGCGCATTACACGATGCTGCCGGAAACGAAGTTCGATCGAAAGATCGGCGCCGAGACCGATCCCCAAATTGATTCGGAGATCGTGCAGCAGGTCGTGGAGAAGAATGACGACGTCGATAAAAATTCGGAAGGGAAACCGTCGCAGGACGAGAATATCGGCATGACTTATTGCCGGGGGGGCGAGAATTATCAGAAATTTGTAAATATCGGTCTCGCGGCGCCCGCGGGACTCTACCCACATTTGTACAATTATCGGTCTGATCCTAATAGCATTGCTGTCGTTAACTATTCGCCCAACAAACAGGCCTATATCAATCCATACGTTTACAATCAATTCATATACGCGCAAGAGGCTGACGACGATGATGACACTGACTCATCGTCCGAGGACTAGTAAGGGCATCTTTCTTTCGTACGGGTCTATTAAATATATTCATTAATTTTGTACATTTTTAATTACAAGCAATCAAGTGGCATTCGTTCAGTGCTTTCCACTCACGATGGGACAAACGCGTTTTTTAATCAGTGACTATTAAGTTTGTAATTAGTTTGTATTTACCGTTATTGATTTTTGAACGCAAAACTGATTTTTCCCGGGCTGACGTTCGCCCGGCCTGTTTAGCATCTATTATTATCTAAAACTTATACATTGCAATAATGTAACTTGTATGATCAATCGTGTGTTAACGGATAATTAACAAAAAGAGATATATACATATATTATATATATATGATTCTTTATAATGGCAAATCGAGAAAAATAAATTTTTGCTAAACAATATTTTTTTGACGAAAGTCTTCTGAGTTCCTAAATGTTCAAAACGAATTGGCTAAATACCTTGCAACGAGCATGAGTAATCAGAGTTTGGATTTTTGTCGCCTTGGTATCGTTTCTCGTCTGCATGCCTCTTAAGAATGAAATTGTTTTTTTAACGTGTCATCTAATTCGGCCAACGATAGCGTAGAAAACGTAAGTTTTCTCCTGAAAAATTCTTTAAACGCTTCGACGGTAGTATGTGTTCGTGAACAAAAAATCGTTCTCTTTCCTTTTCTTCGTTTCCGTCTTATTTATTTCACTTATGTTTTTCACGCTCGGTCGAAAGAATGATGAGAATCTTGCTGGAGAAAAAGTGAGATGGGTTTCTGTCGATATAAGAAAAGACATGATCGATTATCGGTCGAACGGTTAGATTGAAAATGATATTGATAGCATGCGACTTGGTAGGCTTGTGCCTGAGTTGATCGAGTTGTATTTGACAGATCTATACGTCAGAGACGTTGAAGCAAGCCGAAGGTGTGGTGAGCACGGTGAGGTGCGAGGGCAGGGAACATGCCCTCGGCCGCGGAATCAAGCGAAAGCTGGCCTCCATCCATTCCATGCATTCTACCCTGCATGAAGACCAAGATGGTCAGTATTTGTATGGTATACTTAGTTGTTTATCGTGAACTACTTTTAACTGAATTATAGTATCGAATCACATTTTGATAAAGGACAAATTTGATCATAAAAAAGTATCGAACTAATTTTAACTTCCATTTTTTATTATTCCAAATGAAATTTCCATTTGGTATGTCTTTTACGTGTCAGACACATAGCGTTACAATAAATTTATCAAAGTGATATCTGATGGTAGTTCCTACATTGACAAGTGATGTAATTGATGGACAATTAATTTAATGCATGGTAACTCATTGTTAGATTAGTAGTTTATATTTATGGAAGATTTCGCGTTGCTTGTCAATGGATACTATACTACTGTGATCGTTAGTTTTTAAGAACGCTTCTAGCGCTAACACTTTCGTACGTATTTAGTGAATAAATGTGATTTTTCACACTACCTCGTATCTTGACGAATCGTGCATGGCCATGTACATACTTCAACTCTTCCTGTTTCTTATGCATTGCTTTTTCACATATTTGCTTCCTTTTGCTCTGCACGTGCATTCCGTCGTTGCATGTTTTACGCTTGGGAAAATCTTAACGGACATTCAACATTTATATCACCTATCACGTATTTAAAATACTCTTCATAAATTAATTTAATCAATATTAAAATATATCACTTACGTGGATACAAAGAAAAGGAATATTTCAGTATGGATAAAGAAATAAAGAATGACACTACTGTATGCAAAATCATCAATTATAAATATTCCTTTTCAACTTTTTTTACGTACAAAATTTTTCATCGTTTTTTTACTGTACCCATCATTTTTTGTTGCGGATAATCGAAACCATCTCAGAGAAAGAGAGAGGTCGTTTAAGTTCGCAAGCACACGAAGCAGGTAAGTGGTGTCAATACTAATTGTAAGCATTCTCGTTCATCAAAAAACGTCGTAGGAGACTCGATGCTTCTCGTAACCACCACGGCGATGAATGTCAAATTAATCGATCTTGTAAATAATATTTGTCGTAAAGATATTTGTTGCCCTCCTTGTACATTTTTTTCCACTAATTGGCTGTCAGGTTTGTTAATATACATCTAATTATTATCCGCGTCAATCGTCAGTCGATTGATGGTACCGATGGGCTTAAAATCATGCGTTTACTTATTCTCGGTGTGGCTCACCAGTTTTATTTATCCCGACATTTCTTGTACATAATAATAATAATCATCATCATCCTCACGTTCTCATCGTAATCGTAGGAAAGTTTCGCGTCGCAGGAAACCCAGAATAGGAGAAACTCGAAAATTTGTCACGTAAATCCGCGGCTTTATCACGTTCATAATTTACAAATTTA
>SHCU01000194.1:49788-64820 GCA_004307685.1 Ceratina australensis | reverse complement strand
ACGAAACTCAGAATAGGAGAAACTCGAAAATTTGTCACGTAAATCCGCGGCTTTATCACGTTCATAATTTACAAATTTAAAAGAGAGTCCGGTATTTACGATCCGGCCAACACCAAACGCTGGTAATAACGGAAAGAGCCGATGCGTTTATGGATCTTTGGATTGGGTTACGAGCAACAGATTTATTTGTAATGGGGATCTCACGAATTAACAACGGACAGCACGAAGATCGATCCGACGAGCGGAATGGATCGAGGGAAGGAAGTCGTTGCATGCGAATCGTCTGATATACATAAATACATATCATACATTAATTTTTGCCACTGATCTTGCCTATCACCAAATTGAATGACGCTACTAATCATTTTTTTAACGAGCACCCGTGCGAGCAACAAGCACATTACAAACGTGTAAAAAGCAACAAAACCCTACCGATGCGGACGGGCGTAGTGGTGTCGTAAATTAAGCAAGTCCCGAGCAATTGTAATAAGGCACGCACCAAAAGCATATACATACCATACATACGTATATACTTATTTCGCTGTTATGCGTTGCACCTGTTCATACGAAATTAACACACGACTTTAACCAGACGGAAGTTCCTGGGATCGTGAAATTAGAAGTGATAGCCATTCTCTTACATTCGTCACCGGATAAAATGCTTGCCGATATTGTAGCAGTATCTTCATTTGTAAATTGTATACAATTAAATTCACTTTATTCTAATAGTTTTTATATCTGATTGAGATAATTCCTTAATATGGATTCTTATAAAATAACAAACAATTGCACCATTTAATAAACGATGAAGATTGATTTACTCGTGGTTTAATCAGAACGGAAAATTGTTTAAACTGCAATCGTGCACGATCCCTCGACACTTGCCTTGTTTCCCCGGATATGAATTTTATGCCTCACTTCGTTCACTGCGTTTCGTCGAGATACCGCCACGTAATTTTGCTGCGAAAGAGGTAGCGTGAAACGAAAGGCGCGGCGAGAGAGAGAGAAAGAGGAAACGAAAAAGAAAAAAACCGTGCCTTGTTTGAAAACCGTTGTAGTAGCCGAAACAAAGTCCGAGGAGAAGAGCCAGAGGAAACTGGAAGTGGGTGAACTAGTGTGGGGCGCAGCAAGAGGAAGTCCGGCATGGCCGGGGAAGGTCGAGTCTTTGGGCCCACCGGGCACCATGACCGTCTGGGTCCGTTGGTACGGTGGCGGAGGCGGTCGGAGCCAGGTCGATGTCAAGACTCTCAAGTCGCTCTCCGAAGGCCTCGAGGCGCACCACCGTGCCCGAAAAAAGTTTAGGAAGTGAGTCGCACCGTCTCGTTCACGCCGGGTTCAATCTCACTGGTCGACAGCGCAAATGTATTCTTTATTGTGAAAGTATGCACAAACGTATTATGCATTGATTTATTTTTATGCTCCTCGAGATTTGAGAATGATTGGATACTGTCAATAAAGGATACAAATTGTTGCTTAAGTTACCAGTGTTATCAGAAGCGTGTTATCACCCCTTTTAGGGACGAAGGGTATCGAGGATGAACGATCACGATTTATGGAACAAACGCATTTCACGTGCGCGTGACTTTTCCATTTTTTAATTGAAGCTTCGCTGGTTTTATCTCTGTAGCTCCTTTTTTATACACAAGCCGTGAGAAATGTATATTTGGTGTTGCATGATCATTTTCTCGATTCAAGTCTATATTATACTATGATGTTGAATTTCGATATTTCTGTGGAATTTACGTGTATCTCGATTAGACATTTACTGAAAGGGTGTAGATTTTTAATCAAACTCATCGTTCTGGTATTTGTTGCTCGTAGATCTTGGAATATGAAATATAATTTATTACTGTATTTGTTATTTTTCAATAGTCAAAATGATGGAGTCATTTTCTGCCTATACAAGTTTTGTACACAGGAATGATAAGATGCAGCGACAGAAGGTTCATTTGTATTAATATTTCATTTCTTGAAAATATATTTCCTATGCAAAAATAATTTAAACCGAAAGAGAAAATCATTATAAAATAGTAATCAACAGAACAGCGCGAAGGACCTTTTGTAAGTGCAAAATAGTTTCGCATTCTGTTTTCATCTATTCTGATTTGTCTGACATATAAAGATAATGGAATTGAAATTGGTAAGTGTTTTCAAATAATCAATTTACTTATTAGAGAAACTGAATCAGCTTCGTTTTTGTTCGCGTTTGTTAACAAACCAACAGCCAATGATATCGAGTCTCTTCTAAGTTTAAGAAAATTCCTGCGCAACTGCGATTATTCACTTCTTATGTTAATTATCAACGGGAACACTTGTAATATATTGTCAGAAAATTCTTACTTATGGAAGTCGCTTATGAGATTTTGATCGCAGTTTCGCACTCTATTTTACATTTGTTTTATACTATGTATTATTCATCTCGTCTGCTGTCGTTTAGATACAACTTCTATCTTATCTGGTTAGTAACAAATCCAAAATGCGTTAACAGTTTATACAACAGATATTCCAGTTTGTTTGATGGATTATTTCTTAAATTATGTATGAAGAAGAATTAATTTTAAATCCTAGATAGAGAATCGGTTTGAACAAAAAGATTCTTGCATACAAATTGTCAGACGAGAAATGAAACCTTATTCAAATGAATCACTCGATTTTTTTTACCAAATAATGTTTACCCTTCAGAAATGGATTCATTATTCCGATGTTATATTATAAATCTGTGATAGGCTAAATGGTGTTATCGATTTCTAGAATTAACGCCGATTAGCGAAGTAGTGTAGCTGCATCCTAAACGTACTCCGCTTCGCTATTGCTCACTGAAACCTGAAATTGGGCCGAGCCATTCGTCACGAACTAACCCAACGATTTTTGTTTGCCCCGTTTGTTTTTCTAGAAGTCGTAAATTGAACATGCAGCTGGAGAACGCGATACAGGAAGCGATGGCTGAGCTGGACAAAGTCACGGAGTCGAGCAAGGACCAGAAGGCAGGCACTGGCAGGTCCTGCAAAGTGACCGGAACCAAAGGTTCCCAAGGGGGTGGCGTCTCGAAGCAGGATGAGAAGAGGTCGAAGAATCCTGTCGCGGCCGAGCAGAAGCAATGCCGGTGATCCGGTTTCACTGAATCGGCCTGTAATCGTGATCGTACATGGTTCTCTCAATAGAAACGAAAGTTGAAAACGTTTTTGATCGATGAACGGTCGACGAACGTAACTCGTTCCACGTTGTTTCTTGGATTCCTGACTGATTCATTGTGTTTTCTCTGGCAACGCGCGGAACTCCTACGCTGTATTCGATGAAATTGTAAAAATTGCACCGGTGAAATCGATCACGCTGATTCGGATAAAAGATTTCTCTAAGTTTTAATATCACTATGAATTTTTTATTAAATGAAACTGGTTCCATCGAATACAACCCTTGGAGCTCCTAGTTATTCTAAAGCTTTACGAAAATTAGGATTAAAATTTCTGGTTTAATATCAATGTGGACTTCTGTATCGCAACGCGATCTTCGGGGGAAAAGTATCCTAGTAAATCTGCATAATTAAAAATTAAGGAAATGAATCCTACACCTACAATTAAAAATTAAGGAAATGAATATCTGAAATTCTTAACGTGGTTTGTATTTAGTAGGTATGGAAAGCACAGATGGATGCGATACAGAAGTGAAGATTGTTGAACAGGATGAACGTAGCTTAGGCAAAATTGATTGTTGTTATACATTTTCCTTCTATTGGAGTGAAACGAAGATTGTTCCATTTTGAAATTCACGAAACGCTGAGTAATCGCTCTTTAAAGGGAATAAGGGACAAATCATTATCGTGGTCCACTTTGTTAAAAGTAATATTAAAAGGTTCTTGCACTTGCCTCAATAGAATCGGAAGGATAAGTCAGAGTAATAAGTAACAATGACGACTACGACGTTTTCGTTGCGAGACGAAATACGTTCGTTTCTTTCTGTACATAAATACGATATCAATGAAACCAGGAATGAAAGTTATAAAAAAATGCTGGAACGTTGATCGAAGAGCAAGGAGCAAGCAAAAGAGTCAATCGAATGTGATCGAAGCGACTGAAGTAGGATTAACGAAAAAAAACACAGTGAATAGGTACTATGTAACAGGTAACAAAAAAGATTTTTATTGATCGAAAGTCGGTCGAGGTGTAACTCGACGTGATATACATATAGAATAATTCGTCGTTATTCCTCCGCGATAATTTGCTAATAGCTCGTACGATTATAGAACGGCCGTTTTCCTGTTATACGACGCGAAATTTTAATTGCTTACAAATCGGTATTTTAAAATAGATCGTCGATGAGAATATATCAAATCTTCATTTTGATAAAACATTTCAGAAACAATAGTCCCGAATAGTCTGAGTGTGATTGAAAACAATTGAATTAACAGGAGAACGGCAAAATTTGTAAAAATGTAATAACCGCGTAGATCAGAAAAATCAGCAGTAAAAAGAAATAATCAATGGCCATACCGTCATCGCGTTGGATTGGCCTACATTATGTGTCTTCGCGTTAGATGTGGAGTATAGTTGCATGCAAAAAGTGAGATCAACGAGTTGAACAGATTTTTTAACCGCGCGTTCACACAATTGTAGACGCGTGCGAATTGCAATTTTTTTTTCATTTTTAAATCACGTTTCCCTCGAGCGTAGATTTAGCCAGACGGACGTGCATATTTTATTCATCCGAACTCCCGTAACGAGGAAAATGACGCATACTCTGTTTAACGGGTTCGCGCGGACGAACGCCAGTGATTCTTGCAACCTTCGAATTGTAGAGACATTGTTTCGAATGTTACATTAACATTCACGGATCTAGGATGTGTGATAAAACGAAATGAGTAAACGAGATATTTGTATCTTCAAGAGACTTAAAACGTAATTACATATAACGTAACGAATTAGAGTCGTGCGTCCCATTTTAGGGCTACAAGTTTGCACCTCGTGTATTGTTTTTCGTTTTTTGTTTTTTTTTAAATCACACGCAGAAACGGAAGTACAGTAGGTATAGTTTTTAAAGGATATTTTTACGAGATAATCGACATCACAGTACCTATAGGGGAATCATCCCGCTCAGTCATTTTTTAAACGCAAGGATGTTAAGTCTACGAGGATTTCATTGTTTTACCGAGATGTCATCGTGTTGCGCCGTGATAACGACACGTTGAAATTGTTTTTAACCCTTTTGAGCCGCGTAATCGTTTTTCTAACAATATATCCCTTAGATGGTAAAAATAAAAATCGGCGAGGGCCGGTTACTCCGCGAGGGAATGGTCAAGTTGAATTGTGTACATAAAACAACCGATTGAAAGCTCAAGGTCTCAAAGGCGAGGTGTCGAATCCGGTCTACAAGTAGACACGCGCCGATCTTATAACGAGATGGGTCATTTGAGTATTTTCTAAACGAATTTTTATTTGAACGGATAAAAGCGTTGAACGCCGGATAATAATTGAATATATAATTTTCCATCTTTGAGTATACGCGTGTGCGACACGTAATTTGTTTTAGCGTTTCTAATTTCGAACGAACGATAGCATGTAACTCACCTTTATTTTTGTATGTCGGGGCGAAAATCGAAAACTATTCATCGCACAATTTAGCACCGAGACGTGAGAAATGTTCCTTTGACAAGCATGTACGCATAAATATGTACAAACCGAGCGAACCTTTAAAAGTTAGTAGGATAGAACGCAGCGAATATTAAATATTTTGTTTGATCGACTTATCTTGTGAATTCATTGTCCACGAGAAAGTACTTCGTTCCGGAAAGATATAACACATTTCTTATCAATTTCATCCGTTTCTATTCGAGTCAACTACTTAATATTTCGAGCATTACAAATCTTGAATTGTATCAATCTTACGATTAATCCTTTACAAAAATTTTTGTATCAATTTTTTATTGCATGAAATATGCATAAACGTATTCTGAATTATGATCAACAGTTTCGTTCAGAATAATTTGATAAGCAATCTGTTAACAACAGAGTTTCCGATAGATCTAAACACGCAACAGACAGACAATAAAGAAGATGCAAGTATCAAAAAAAAAAAAAAAACAAAGAGGATTGCGCGAATTCTTTCTGTGACTCGTCACTTCGATTTCATGACCAGTCGATTATTCGTTGCTGTAACCGCAAACATGTAAGAGAAGAAGATCAGAGATCTTTCTTTTCAAACGAAATCAAACGATATACAAAATTTCTATGCATTTTCTAAACTGTAATTTTTATAACTGGTCTAAGTATTCAGGATATCCACATAATTCGAGGACCAATCAATTTCTAAATCATATAACGACAAACGTTACTTTCGCAGCATAAGAGGAAACAGTAAGAAATTTGTTAGCTTCATAGATATTTGATATAGTCTTACCCTTCATCGTTCGCCTAAGCAAGCGTCTTGACGATATAAAATTTTCATCAAAAACTATACAAATTAATAAATTAAGTTATTAAGGTAATGTCTAATATCAAAACTTGTATCACAGCAAAACCGGTCGCAACCGATATTCAAAGCTTGTAATTAAATTAATCGAATCAAACGAATGAATTTTAAGCGTGAGGACCATTAACGTGTTTATGCTGCGTGAAAGTACGAGTGAAAGTATACGGGTGAATTTGTTCCAGGAGCAACCTCATTTCTCCTGTCGCAGCAACGAATAATCAGCGATCGATTCTGATTCATTGTTCCGAAGTCATGTCGTCTACACTAATCGGTTGTTCACGCGCCTCTAATCCTAATCAACGGACGGTACATCAAATCAAATCAAAAGCTCGCGACAAGACTGACGTACGTTGTTGTCGGGCCACTCCTCGTAACACGTTTCACAATTCAAAACTCGTTTCGTACAACGAAACGACTAGGCGAGAACCTAGAGACTCAGGAAGACAAAAAAAAAAAACGCGAATTAAGAGAAATACCATTATCACAGATTCCGTAGATTTTCGTTTTGATCAGTGGCGAAAGACATATCACCGGCCGCGGATGATGATTTTCGGATGATATATCGGTAACAGCTCTCTTTCGACGGATGAACAAAAGACGAGGGTGTAGTAAAATGAGAGGGAGGAAAAAATAAAGATTTTGAAGGATCACGCGAAAGGAAACGCGCAAACGGCTGGCATCGCTATTAACACAATATGGGACCGTTTTAAGGATAAGACAATTATAATTTTATTGCCCGATTCGCTTCACCCAGTCCGGTGGTCGTTCAATGAAATGTGATTTCGTCTTGCGGCTCCGTCGCTATAGTTTCGTAACGTCGATCTCTAAAGCGATCACGAGAACGGGAACCTTTTTATCCTTTCTCCGCGCAGGAGGATAAATTAATTAAGAGAAAATTAAAAATAAACAAAACAAAAAAAAAGAAACAGTAAAGACTTACCTCAGTAATGTAATCATGTGCAAGAATCAAACGTCTTTATGACTGAGAGTACGTTATACACCGTAGAGCCGAGATCCTTTGTATATTTTCCGTAATTGTAAATAATTATACATACGCCTTATCGGTAATTAATCACTGTACGAGAACCGTCGACCTGCGCACTATTTAATATTTATGCGATTATTCGTGAACCGAACCATGGTCAATTTTAGCTCGCAAAGAAAAAGCGACGCGAAACAGATCAGTCTCTTTCAACAACGTTTGGTGTCGCGAATGGTGTAGTGAATTTCGTTCTTGTAAAACGTGTCCAAGATTTTTCATTTGTGATTTGTACATACACTGTTTGTTTGTTTTTCATCGTCGTACTAGTATCCAGAACGCGGACGAAGTAACATTGTACATGTGTAATATTTCTTACCCGATCCGTTTTATTGTAACTAGTTGACTCTTCCATTAATCATTGTTTCGATCTATGTTTTCCTTTTCATTTGAGACTTACGTTCCTAGGAAAAATCGATTTTAAAGAATAAACGCTTACAAACGTCTATCTTTGTGTGTTCTGTTGTCTTCTTTACATCTCTTCAACGCGTTGCTATTTTTTGTTGTTAAAGGTGAAACTTCGAAATCAATGTAAAATGAATGCGTTGCTTTTTCTCGACTTCAAACGACTAGCATCGCGAGCGTGAAATTGCGAATGTGGAAAATAGGCCTATGTTAACTTTGTACAATTCTTTGTATCCTCTCCCTCTCTCTCTCTCTCTCTCTTTCTCTCTTCTGCGCTGGGCAGGCGTGCGACGATTAAAAGAAGAAACGACAGTGACTAAGAGATAGTTAAGCGCGTTTAGCCGAGAGATAATTACTAGCAATCCGCGGGAAACAAGATTTTTGGAGAATTATATACCGATGGTTATCGAACCGTGACTGAGGAGCACGAGATTTTTCGGCAAATATATATTTATTAGTATTATTATTTATCAAAAAAAAAAACGAACAAGAGAAATTAAAGGAAAAATGATAATCTAGTTATATTTGAATAGAGCGTTTCGTTCGCTTGTTATGTTTTGAGAGAGATCTAAAAGGAAGAGAGAACGGCGGGCGGCTTTTGTTAATTGTGGCGAAACGTGTATAATTAGAGTGAGAGAATAAGCGTGCGGGAGTGTGGAAAGTTCGTGCGGCATAGACAGGAACTGACAAAAGTAATCGAAAATGTACATTTTTTTCGGCGGACGACGATAGTTTTAAGCAGCACCAGAACAAAAAAAAAGCGAAAAAAAAGAACAGAAGGAAATCATGATAAAAACGATTGAACTCCCTGTAACGAAAAATATGTGTGGATCACGATCGCTGTGGTAAAACAATTTAGATAACAGCGACGGATGCATTATTTGGTGTACGATATGACTATTGAAACAGATAATAGCTATACATATTACCGAATATCAATTTGTCTCAGTGGTATTACAATAAGAGATAATAATTTTATATTTACAACTTACAAGATAGAAGAGAACGTTGAATCTAAATGAATGTAATATACCGTCTGTACTGTGGAAACAAAACACACGCGCATAACACAGGAAACCATATACACGTATTATGTATACATCCCCCAACGGTTCATGGAACAGCATCATTTTTCTGCAAACCCGTTCCCGACATGATCATTATCTTCATCCCGCGAGCGCCCAAAAATCTGTGCTAGGACAGCAAAAAAAAAAACACTAGAGAAACTAGCTTATTTAGTACTTGGCATAATATTTATATATATAATATATATATATATATATAAATACGACTATAAATATGAATATAAATATGGATATAAATATAAATATAAATATAATTATAAATATGAATATAAATGCGAATATAAATACAAAATATAAATATATATATATATATAAATATAAAGTGAATATATTATATATATATATACACGAGAGATAGAGCATAAAATAAACGAAAGAAATGGATAGTCTCGGGCCGAGCAATATTTGCACGGGCCGAGGGTAAAAAAGTATGAAGCTATGTGATCCACTACTACTAGTAGCTTTTAGCTGTAAAGACTTATACTTTATTTTGTAAATTTTGTTTATACAATGTTTGATCGTTCACGCATAATACTATTGTATGTGAAAAATAAGTTAATAAATCATTAACATGTGAAGTTACATATATTACGAAATGTGTACCGCTGTGCCTTTACTATCACTAAACACGTGTACCTATATGGAATAATGCTTAATCATTTGCCGATTAAAGATCTCGTTCAATATTGTATTATCATTTAGTTACTCAAGTATCTAATTACGTCTCCGTGTACGATGGAGTTACAGAGCACGACTCATAATTCCTTTCTCTACTTTTTTATCTATTTATTTATTTATTTTTCTGAACGTTGGTCAGAGCAAATACCTGCTTGGAAAAGCTGGAGAGAGCAGTGAATATGGGAAACACGAAAAAACCGGGCGTGAGTACTCTCATTTCCTGTCTGACCAAGTATATTGATTTTACGATAGTATCGACTAGGCTTGGCTTTTACGCATATCTAGATAGATGTCAGTTCAATAGTGAATCCTGATAAGCGATAGTGTATGTATGTACATGTATTTCAAAAATCCGTTATATGGAAAAATCGCACACAAATAATAATTAACAAATTGAATATATATCAGCATACAAAATCGAAAAACTAGTTGATTTATTAATATCTTTATTGATTACATACAAATTGCAATATTTTTAATTGATAAAAATAATGTAATAAAAAAGAATGTTCTATGTTTCATGAAACCAGTACAATTTGTGGAGGTTTTTCTACAAATATTTGATAAAATAATTTCAGATAAAATACTAGTGCCCCAGTAATCAGCGTTAAAAAATCTGCAACACAGTTTACACCGGAAAAAAATCGTGTTAAAATGCAGTTTCACGAATTATGTCTCGATACCCTACGTGTTACAAGGCAGCGACGCGTTTATCGATAGCGGATTGGTAGCCTGAAGAGGATCTCTCGGAAGGGTTCCAAAGAACGTTGCCAAGATCGATGAGTTACGCGTTCGAGCGCATATACACGAGTTGCATAATCCGGGTGCACACAGGAATATGCGTGCGTTACGGGCGATCGATAGTTCGCTCATCCATCGTTAAAAGGGTTAATGATGCCTGGCGTGCATAAATGGCGTTCACGGACCCGGACAAATGAAACGTAATGAGCGGATCGGCGCGGTACATAGCGGCGTGTCACGATCGTGAGACCCGTAATAATGTCGTCCCGGGGCCGTGAATCGGTGCACGCGGCCACGCTCCGCGGGACGCGTGAATTCGAACAATACGATTAGCGGCTCTATCGGGGATCGGTCAAACCCACCCTTGGTTGGTTGCTTGCTTGGCCTCCTCTATCGAACCGATCCCGAGCCCGAATCATAGTGTCGCACTCGTCCCGACACCGCATCGAGCCGGACACCTTTTTACTCGCCGTGGGCTCGGGCTATTTACGCGAAACGAAAGCAGCTTGTTTGCACGGGACACAAGCGCGGCGCCGCGCGTTATTGTTTCCTTGTGTGCCGTCGCGGCTGTTTGCTATAATCTTCAACTTCGAACGTGATGAAGTGTGCAGCGCGGGTTAATTAACGCTGGGAAATTGGATCTCGATTGTATGCAGTCGAAGCGGGTATTGAATGCGAGGAAAAAGTTTAACAACGGTTCTCAACCGAAAAGGCAATTGAGAAAATCGTTTCTATGGAAAACAGTTAAAACCAACCAGGTAACGAATACAGCTTTCATCACTGCAAGCTTCCTCGAGGGAAATCAATCATCAGTCCTTTGAGATGCCCATTTATCTGAGATATTTTAAATATAATATAATCCATAATAAATTTCGAGTTGAATTTTTAATTTAGATTGATCTGCTTAATAATATAAGTTGTCGAATCAAGCATTTATCCATTTCTCTGATCAAAAATTTGTTAAACATCATACGTTTTCCAAACTCCTTTCACAGGTCTTACCCTGTTAGGAAAATCAGCCCTGTCACACGTCGATTTTCATAGTCTCGACGTCGTCGCCGACGTCTGAAGGCCACCGTTTCCCGAGGTAAGTTTATTACCAGCTGCAGAACTTTCCTCAAGAAGGTGAAATTACTTCATAAATGCAGGCCAGGGCGCCGCAGAGGGGTAGAAGCGTATTTCGACAGTGCCGCGGTTGCGTATCTACAAGTTACCTAATGAATGTCGCCGGGGGCGGAAAAGGGTGGCTGGCAGCCACCTTTCGCCGGCGACGGCTGTCTTTCTTCGGCTCCTCGCCGTCCCCAATTTATGCGTCTGGAGTGATAACGAGACCGGCCAACGAGAATACCATCGTGTTTACCGGAAAATCTGTACCTACCCCCCTTGGAAATTGGAAGTTCGACGGAAGGGTCCTCGGAATGCTTTTTTAAGGGTGCACCGGAGAGGGATATTTCGAAGCGATCGGTCGACCCGATTGGGGAAGGAGGGGTATCGTGAATAGACTTGTTAGCGGTTGTTTCGTATTGGATTTCGTTCCTCTGTTGACAGGTTTCATTGTTTGAAAGTGGGGGATTAAATGAGGGGTGAGGTCAGTGCAGCAAGGAAGGTTCTCTTCTCTAATTAGCGATATTAAAAGTCCTGGAATCCTTCTTCCCAGATGTAAGTAAATTCGTTAGGCACTTTACTTCACATTATTTGAGGCATAAACGAGACAATAAAAATTAAGTAAATTTAAATTAATTGATCACAGCTTATCATCATATTTCTGGAATTTCCAATAATCTTATGACTCATAAGATATTAAGANNTTATTTGAGGCATAAACGAGACAATAAAAATTAAGTAAATTTAAATTAATTGATCGCAGCTTATCATCATATTTCTGGAATTTCCAATAATCTTATGACTTATAAGATATTAAGAAAAATATTAATAACATATCACGAGGAATGATAAAAACTGGAATGAAAATCTTCCGTTTATTTCGCGCATGCTGTAACGTATTTACATTATTGAATATTCATGGAACAATTTCTGAAAATATGTTGCGCTTAACGAACTCAATCTACGTTACGAGTAAATAATTTTTAATGGCTACCGATTTCGCATTCAGGCGCGGATCTATTATTCAATACTTCGTTTACAGCGTATTGTAAAATACACAGTCTATAGTTCGAACGCGGGATACGCCACGGTTTTCCTGGAAATATTTCAAAAAACCGTGTTAACCGCAATGTTTATCTACGTAACGGTGGGCACACTTTTACGTGAAATAATAATCCATTGCTTTATCGCCGCGGAAGCTCGATTCGAACGAACGCGTGTTCGAAAAACGATGGGAACTTCGCGGGGGGGAATTGCTGGTCGCAGACGTAAACGGTAACGTTAGAATGAGATCGGCGGAAAAATTTTCAAACGCGATCCGTCCGTTGCAATTATTAATGATGTTTGACCGCGTACATCGACGTACAAAATAAATCTGTTCCGCGCCAAGCAAAAAGAGATTGAATTTCAGCTCATGTGTCCCAGATTAAAAAGCAATCTCGCAAAAACTAATAAAATGCGGCGGCAGATTTCAAACAACAATTTCGCCGGGTTTCTTGCGCTTTTTTGCATTTGCGTCACCGCGCCGTCCAGGCATACGAAGACCGAAAAACGCGATCAATTAATTCGCGGAATTGTATGGAAGTTGCATGCGCGGTCACGACAGGGCGTTGGGCAAAAGTTTAGCACGTGCAAACAGAAAAACGAATAACCGTCGTTTCATAAATCATGCGCGACGACGAGAACTATCCCGCCGGTATATTATTCAAGGATACATTGTTTAAAAAAACGAGAGATCCGCATCGACACGAGAAATGTGTTGCTGAATATCATACACGCTGGACGACCACCGTTATTAAATTTCAAAATGCCAACGTTAATCCATCGGGATAGTAGATATACAAGGTATGATATTTGGAATTTCGCAGGCTATCATTTCTCGTGTCCGAAAAAATGTTTGAAATTCCTTATATTTCACAAGATGTACAAATATTTTACATCGTGGAAATTTCAGATTTGATTTACTCTAAATATTGATTCCTCTAACTACGTTAAATTATTTGAAATGGAGATTGCACATCGCGTTGATAAGAATTTTTTATAATTATGCTTGTTCGTGAGCCAAAGCCAAAAATATTTTATTCCAGAAACTTCGTCTGGTATTTTATTAAATTTAATTTCAAGATAAGCGTCGTTTATCAGTACCTATATTTAAGAGGAAATTCCGGAATGGTCGGAGTTCAATGGACTCGTCTTAATGAGAGTTAAAAGACGATGCACCGGGGAAGTGCCACGGAAGGGATGTGCAGCCACTTCTGGACATTTCGTTTCGGTGAATGCAACTTTTTCGAGGGCCGAGGCCCGTCTTCGAGTTGCGGTGAACCGTTCCTCTCCCTGGAGCTTTTAGCTTATGCTGGTTGAATAGACCAAACGATAGAGACCAGACTGAACTGGCTCCCCGCTTTTAATTTGGAAAATTCCGCTCGAGAGAAGCGAAATCACGATCGACCAGACATGAAAGAAATCTCGCATCCTTTGACGTTTTGTGTACCAATGGAAAATTCAATATCCTAATCTGTTCAGAACTTATGTACCAGTAAATATCGATTATTTAGTGGTTAATTCAAGTGTCCAGAGAAATACTTGAACTAATATTTAAACTGGTAATACCAGTTAACACAACCCCATACCATAACGGATACACCAGGGAACCGATTTTCTACGTGAACTGCCACGGAGTTGAACCTAACTAGGTTTCTATATATCTAAAATAATTTTTGTCCTACTAATTATTGATTACAATATTTTATACGACGTAACACGCATATCTATGACTTCTCAATCTGTAACGATCGTTTCAAGGATACGAGGATAACGTAACAAGTTCGACGGAGTATGTCAGAAGTTCTCAGGCATTATCGGTAACTACGTTCAAACTTTATCTCGTTTACTTCCAATCGAACTACAATCTATATAATTTATTCAGAACCGTGAGTTATGCATCGATGGGTAATCTGCGAAATTCCTAATATGATAAAACCCGTCTTTGGCAATTTTACAATCCCATTTACACTTTACTGCGCTGAAATTACAGTGTATCAGTGAAAGGCTTTAATATTCCCGTAATACCTCCTCGAAGTGAAATTACAAAGGGAAGAGAGGTATATACTTTCTTAAGTTCTCGCGGCAGCAGGCAGGGATAATGAACCCTTCTGTCATTTGAAGTGCACTCGATAAGCTTGTTCACCGGCGATAGCTGGATCTGGCCGCGTCGCGCTGGATCGTTTAACTGCCGTGGCAGTCCGTCCGGGGGTGGAGTAGCGGCGCGGCGGCGGATCATAGCCGATATGATTACCGAATTATGCGTGGCCCGTTGCGCTTGGCCACGTTTGCCGAGCCACGGAGTACATAACCAATATTTAACGCCTATTAGTGCCAAAGAGAATTTATCTTACGGCGCCACGGGGGGGTTGCGCTTCGCCGAAGGGACACGAGGAGGCCTGCTGGCACTGGCCGGAGAGCGAGCCAAGGGTGGAACCGACACACGGGTTGAAATGTGGGTGGACGACCGGCGGGGG